>JAJHJA010000791.1:0-247500 GCA_021202915.1 Heliconius himera | reverse complement strand
TATATAGCAAAAAGAATACATATATTCTCATAAAGAATTTCATCCGACACTTATTACAGTTAGAGTTACTCGTACTTACGTCGTGTGTCACAGAGGCCTTTAATAATAGTCGAATCAGACACGACACAACAGCGATTGTCTCCTCTGTGTAGACCAGGCACGCAGAGGCAGCCTCCACCGGAAGGGGCACAGAATAACAACTATCAGGATTTAATTGGGCCTACGTACGTCACGCTTACAAGTCGATAACTCAAAATGTACAATTTAAGCTTTGTAAGGCCGCCCTTTTAAAACTGCCTCATTTTGTCCAATCTGCAAGGATTTGCGTTCAATGTCATTTTTATTTTATTTTTAGGTATTATTTGTTAATACTCATTTGTTAGTTCATTTTTGTTTGCCTGTATGTTAAAAAAATTTTTTCGGATTTTTTTGAATAGTAACTCTATCTAAAATCGGAGAAAATTTATTTTGACGTGTTAACAGAGCGTCGTAAGCATTCAAATATTGACGATACTAATAGAATATATAAGACGTATAGATATTTGACTACACACGAAGTGTACCTTCCATTCTGAGTCACGCCTGCATGAGGCAATCCGTCCTCTCACTGGCATCACTACTCTGACATATCTGAATAAATTGCCCTTCTAGCTCCACCGACGATCGCTCCGGCTCGAGAAGAAAAACGCGTCGGTGTAAAATGTTCCATTTTCCTCTGTTTTTGCGGCTACACTAATATTTCTTCTTTACAAAAGTAAAGTAACAGCCAATCGATTTTCCTAAATCCTTTAAGGCAAGGGAATGTAATTGTAATTATGTAGAATACCCGCTTATTAGAATTTTCTTAAATATATAATATAAAGTATATAATTATATTTTTGGTCAAAGTGAAAAGGATTTGTACCTTATGATAGTTTGGTAATTGACAAAATTACATATATGCATAAATATACATTTTATAAGAATAGTATACAATATATGTATTCTATTCTATAAAACATTTGCTCGAAATCATATACTCCGATTTAGGAGACATAGAATAATAGTGTTTAGTGCGCTAATAGAAAAAAAGTAAAATTATTCTATAAATAAATACTGAGTTTATGTGCGGAGCGAAGTGTCTTACACTAGGAACACTAGGTTCCTTCTGTCTAGCTAAGTTTATCTTCATCTGTTTTTTTTTTGTGTTTTGTTTCGTTTCCATAATTAAGTAGTATAAATAATAAAAGTTTTAATTTTATTTAACGAAATTACATACCAATCTGTTAAAAAGTCATAAAGACAAATCAAGTATTTTTCACATGGAGTGCAGGCAAATTGTGCAGAAGTGTCTATTTTTAGTATAAAGATAATTATTTACAATGCTTTATTATATTCGGTTATAAAACAGCACTCCGTTTTACAGCGAGAAGATTTTTTTTAACTTTTAATATTTACCCGCCTCTGCCAGAACTTTCACTGGCGCGAAAAATACTAGTACATTTTATAGCTGTGGTTTTTAACGTGCCCTCTATCCTTTCCGGGATAGCTCGTCCTTATTGAAACGCGCTGAAATCAGGTCAATAGAACAGTCATGAATTTGCGTCCAACTACTTCTATTCCTGTAGGGTGGTAAAGTGGTAGATAATATGCAAAAATGCCAATCTATGTTATGTTAAAAAAATATAATGAATATATTTGTACATTATCTAGAAAAAAATGTTTTTTTTCAAGTGACTCGACACATTAACAATTCGATCGACCTCTCAAAATATAGTTAGTTGTAGTTGCATAGAAGCGTATTTTATAAGTGTTGTTGCGGTGCGGCGCGGCGGCAGTCGGGCAGGGAGCAGGGTGCAGGGTATCGGCGCAGTCGATATCGCTTGTTCGTTATCTCGCAGAACTGGGTCGTTGTACTTGATCCTCTGCTCGGCGCGGGCTCTACGCTGCACACTGCACGCCGCATACTGCACCGCCTCACAGCGCGCCACACGCCACGACGCGACATGGCTACCATGTGTTGTGGCATCGATCCGCTTCTTGCGAAAGTTACGTTGCGATATACGACGTGACTTTCCTTCTTTACTAGTTAAAGTACATTTTGAAAGATTGCGGTCTCTTTGTTCCTAGAATACGCACTTTACATTAAACATGTATTGTATTTGTGTCGGTTTTACAAATGTGCTCTAATAGTGTAGCAGTAAATAAGTCAAGGTCTCTTATCTACGTATTTAAACCATGTTTTAAGATACAGCGAACCCGAATCGAACAAACGCTCTCGCTTAGTTGTAAGAATATAATACATAAACATAGATATAAAATAATGAACGCATATTCCTATTAAAAATATTTTTGAGATACCTACTTACTAAATAAAATACTGTTATTTGAGTATATAGAGTAGTTAGAGAGAGAGAATCAGTACCCAGTACGCACGTGGGTCGTGGTGGCGGTCGTAGTAGCTGCGGCGCGGCCGTGTGCGGCGCGCATATATTAAATACATAATTAGGTGGATAATTGCACGCTTCGTTACCGCCGCCTCGCGCCGCACGCACCGCACCGCGCCGCGCTCGCTCGCTCGCTCGGGCGGCTGCACTGACCATTTCAGCGTTAATCATGGATTCCCGCTAAATTATATTTATTCATGTGGAGAATTCAACTGACTTCCTTTAAACTGCAGTCCAGCCTAATATATTATATTGACTACATTCTACTCAATTGTACTCGTACATACATATTTGGCCAAGTAAGCTTCGTGAAAGCTATCCGTGATATACTCTTTTAGAGTTTTACACTATTACCATATTCTGAAGTATTGCAAGTTGAAATCCAAGTCCGCAGTATTTCTAGCATTGCCAGCGCGTCACTCTGAAATTCTGTTTTCAGCGGACTGTGGTCTTGTACCTTCCGTGATTAAAAGATTACACGACGAAATTACAGGATAGGACGCAATTAAAAATGCAGATTGGTCCGCGCGGCGCCGACCACGAGCGGCGACGGGGAGCGTCACGCGGTGCGGCGTGCGCGGTGACGCAATCGAACAAAAGAAAAATAAAAGTTCTACAATTAACCCGTTGAGACCTTGGAAAAAATCCTGCAGTATAATTCATAAACGGTCATTAACTTTAAACTTGTTTGTGCCGAGACGAGGATAGATCGATGGAGGCGACCTCTCGCGAGGATCACGGCCTGCGTCGCCGCCGCTCGTCCTCAGCTATGCGCGCTCAATGTTATCATTTACATTATTTCATAATTATTGCACGAAGGCAAATGAAAAGTCGCTGTAGTAGTCACTAGATACGCGCCACGCGAAGGCCTTTGTGTGACATTGACTGTATTAACCGTAACTACAGCCATTTTAGGAGCTGCACCTTACCGCAGTGCGTGTGAAATGTTAAACTAAATATACACATAACTTTCTATAATTTTTGCGGAGCTGGTAAATGGATATCGCAAGCACTCACTACTTAAATCGTTGAACCGAACGAAAAGCCCAATCCTGATTATGAAAGAATTTCTGATACAAAATCAACAATTTGCAATATCTTACTTTATCTGTCCTGTAGTTCAGACTTCAGTGTTGTGCAAACCAAATAATTAACTGTTTTAAAGAGCGTACTAGAGTCGGTTGTAAGGAAACAAAAACTATTATGAAAGTCCTACTTTTAGTTTATCGAGAAATAATCGCAACCGCCACGACTATAGCGGTAGCTGTAAAGTATAAAAACCCTTCTCGTTCTCTGAGATAGTTATTTTGGTAATAGTGTCACTATCGTTAGCGCAATACTTACTACATTTTATTATTAGTAGATGTTTACAAATCCAACTGTATTCTTTGCTGATCTTTGTGGCGTCTTAACGTAAATAAGTAAAATAATAAACTTTATATGTACCTACAATTTTCAAATAAATTAAAATCGCTAATTGAGGCCGGTCGTGGCGCAGCGGCACGAGGTGTGACTGCAAAACCGACTAGTTGTGGGTTCGATCCCCACTCGAGGAGATGAAATATTTACTTAAATTTATATTTCCATTTCTTCGCTCTGGTGTCGAGGTTAAGCGCGGCGTTGACTTCTGCCACTCAACACGCAATGCCTCCAGAATTCGGCAGAAAGTGGGGAACGGAGTGTCTTAACACTAGGTTCCCTCTGCCTACCCTGCTGTGTGCGGGATACAGCGTGAAGCTTATTTATGCATATAAATTCTAAGCTATGTTGAAAATTTTTAAGCTCACAAAAATACGTATTTGCTATAGTATTCACAGATTACGACTAGTAACTACAAATACAAGAATACAAAGTGAAGTGCTTAATAAAAAATATTTTACATGTTTAAGAATGGGGAAGTTAATACTTCTCGTATTTTAATATCTTGTATTGGAGGTAACTATAAAAAAACATCTAAATGTGCTAAACATCGATGTATTTTCGATTATAATAAAATTGTTTTTAAATTTTAAACACAGATTGCCTCTTCAACAATAAAAATTGTCTCTTGGGTTATGTACTTAAACATTGAAATAGTTACATGTTTGATTCGATAAATGACAAGCGTTACTATCTGATACTCACAAAAATTTAAAATAATAAAAAAAAAAATGTCTTAGGTATATGAAATTTTATTTCAAACTAGTGGTCGCCTGCAACTTTGTTTTCACGTATTAAGTAGAAAACGTAAAAACACATAACCAGTGATTAACATTTCCGTAGGAATTTCAAGAAATCCTTTTTTATCCCCATATAGGTTATATGCCAAATTTTAGCGTTGTACGCCGCAAAGTTCCATCTGTGCGTTGTCAGTCAGTAACTGAAGAGTTTTTTACAAGTTCGTACATATAGATAAAGCCAGAGTATGTAAAGTAATGAATAAATAAATAAAGCCAGAGTATGTAAAGTATGTAAAAGAATATACTTTACAAGCTCTTAAAGCTTGTAAAGTATATTCTTTTTCATTTGTCACCGCCTCGCCCAGTTGGAAGTAGTCCGCAGTACCACAAGGCGCTACTCGGGCACCGGCAGGTGCACGCACCGCGGTCCAGCGGCCACATGCATGTACGCATCTTTTGTCGTTGATCTATACGCGATTCAATTTTGTATTATTTGAAGAACCACTTAAGTAATATTATGTTGGTAATATAGATACCTATGTATATCTGTATATATATACAGACATATATAAATATATATCTTATTATATTTGTTTAATTTCACAATGTAATTCTTGTATTCAAAAACTTCAACTCTATATTTTCATAATAATACTTTATAAATATGCAACAGATAAAATATAAGGTATTAATATTAACGTTGTTACTACTACTGGCCAACATTCTCTAAAGTGTTTAATCTTCGTGAACTTATTTGTAAGTTAAGAAGCTACAGGCTATTCAAATAATTTTAAAATGAAAGCAAAGAAAACGAGCGTTCAATAAAATTAATGTCATAATAATAGCTCATTCACGTCGTAGCTAGGGTTGCCATCATTTCTTCGACGAGATATAATATTATTCAAAATAAGCTATAAAAATATAATAGTTACATTTGTAACTACATATAAATATAGTACGTATAAGATATGTTATAATAATAACTAGATGTTTTATTAATGAGATATTGGCCCTGTTCCTTCTTTGAATGCCGCCGGCAACTTCGTTTATTGGGGACTTTATGTTATTGTGGAATATTTATTCCTTTTTTTTTCGTTATCATAAATTAATTTTGGAAATTCCTCTTTTAGTTTTCTCCTATACTCCCCTAGGAACCTATGTAACACATGTTGGCTGTACGTTGTCTGTCAGTCACTAAATAACGAAAGAGCTCTACTTATATGTATGTAGATTGTTAGATTGACGTAAATGTTTATTATAGGTACTTAACTTTTGTTGTAAACTTAGAAATTTTAACATCGTCTATATATTACAGTAGTACAGTTGATAAAATGATAACCCTAGTCGTAACCCATTACTTTCCTTTATATACACTGCGACTAAAATAATAACATCTGACTATTTGATTCGAGACCTCCTTGGCATTGTTTTCCCAGCTCCCGGTCTTAATAAATAAAGTACTTATCTTTTATGATACAAAAACCAAAACACACATAAATACGTGTGATGGCCGCGTAATAAAATCGTAAACACAGCAGCACGCGGTCCCGCCTCCCCGGCCGCGACGCGCGCGTCGTTACGACAACGCGCGCAAATCACATTTATAGCGGTCTCGATCCAATTGACACGTCGATTTGACGGACGCCAATAAATGAATATCATTACACAGGGTTTGTTTACGATATACGGCGGCGCCGTAAATGGGGCTCATTGAACTGACGACGACGAGAGTCGCCGCGGGGCGCGCCTATGGTCGCGATCAGCTGTTCTGTACGTTTCCGATTCAGGTTTGAGGCCCGTCAGTTCGGAAGAGCCGCGAAGACGCCGCCCATTTGTTTATGATCATGATTTATCGACCTGTTGCTCGGAATCTCGCGATTTAAATGACGACCGCGTTTCAGTTATACTGGAAATATAATAAACGTTATGCCGACGTATTGTTGCCGCTCCGAAGCTACTCCACTCGGAGCGCTTGCTAATGCTCGTTTCGAATGTTTTATATTCAATGTGCCGAAATTAAAAACGACACGTTCACTTCTTTGATTGCCGTTTATTTAAGACACTGACTGCTTCGTAATTGTAATTAAGATAATGTTAAAGCTAAGCTACTTTTAATTAAGATATTTAAATTCACATAAACATTAATTTCGTGATGCTGCTCTTATGGATACCCACTGCCACTGTAAGCGGAGATCGTAGCGATAAGCGATAAGCAATTTTTTACACATTTGTCCTTCTTGTGTTGAGGAAAAACGTACGTAGGTACTTGTACTTAAGTTGTTAGCAAGCGTGAGTTGTAAAGCATAGTTTTGATACCGACGATATTATTTCTTTCAATGGACTAGTATTTGGTAAGTGAAGTACCATCAACGGTGCGATATGGTTCAAAAAAGTTTGTCTTCGTACTTCCGATGAAAACGGAACTTTAAGATTATTCGAAACTTTTGTTGAATTTATCAAATAAGCCTTAGCATCCTATATAGTATTTTATAATTTTGAAACGTTATATATCTAGGCACAATACCTAATATTTACCTATTTATAAGTGGCGGTCGTGCGAAGATACTCTATTTACTTATACATAGGTATTTTTATGAGATAAGAAAATACCTTAACAAACTCACCGACAAACAGACAAACGTTTTAAAGGTACTTGTTTTTGGTAGATACTATTAGATATATAGGTAAAGGGGATGGGATTACCTACGTGGAAAAAGAATTTTGAAAAATGTTATTTTTCAAAAAAATTTAATTATTTTTTTTTTGTAACATTTATTGACAATCTATATATATATAAAGTTACTGGGGGTCATCGGTCATGTATAGGCCAAAGGTTCGGAATCATATGAGGTACTGTTTTTATCTCTGGGCTAGTGCATCCCGGTATCAGTATGACCCATTTGATCACATACAAAGTAGAACAGTGCGAATCATTGGGGACCCAATGATAAAACGCTTGACACTTTGGTTTTGCGTAGAGACGTTTTCTTGATGTGAGCTCTCACACACACACAAACGTCACAAACTCAAATGTTCGTAGGTACTTTCTTCCACGCGGCACGCATCTGTGGAATGGTCTACCTGCAGCAATGTTTCCATGTCAATACAACTTGGGCACCTTCAAAAAGCGCGTCTATCTCAAAGGGAACTCAAAGGCTTGTAACGTACCTGTAGATCCTCTAGTGCTTAGGGCGGTGATGATAACTTACCATCAGGTGATCCGTTTGCTTTGTCTTTTGCTATAAAAACAAAAATACTTGAATGTTTTAGTGTTGCCCAGTATGACAGCGTACAGCTGTCTGGATCTGGATAGTTATGGGTTCGAACTGCGCTCAGAAAAATGAACTAGTTTTATTTCCCCGCTCTGGCGAGACATGCGAGGTTAGTTACATTTTTTAAGTTCCACGTAAAACAATATTCTTGATTTCTAAAGGAAAGCGGAAGATGGAGTGTTTTGACAATAGATTCTCTTTACCTATATATCTATGCAAATATATCGTTAAGTTTAAAAAAAATAAAAATATATATGCACATACAGGGTAAAAAATTATTAAATTTAACTTAATTTTGACATACTTAATATTCAGAAAACTAATCTAACCTAACTGGTAGTTTAACAGTTTTTATTCACTTCCAGTGCGTAATGCACATGTCGGCTTAATATTCCAATAAAATTTTAATATTTTTCATATAATTGTAGAGTGTAGTTAAACATGTTCAAACCGTAAGCACACTTATATTGTTTAACAATTAGGAGGCAAAGCAGTAGTTTTGAAGTAAAGTTTCGAGCGGATGTCGCAACCCGCAAGAGCGCGCCGCGCCGCACGCCTTGTAATTCTTCGTAGTACGTAGATATCGGTCGGTCGGTTAAAGTTTCCAATGTGAGTGCTGTGCACCCTCGACCTCGGCGTGGATTTGCACCTAAGTTTTACGCGACCTTGTGAGATCGAGTTTCTGTATTGATGTTGCGTAATTAACGAAGCACAGTTCAGTCGCCGTTTGTCTCATGATCTAACGTTACTTGCGTAAGCGGTTGTTAATATTGTTAAATCTGGCCACCTTGGTTCACTATCAGGTTATGATTCTATAGTAATGTCTTGTGTGTCTACATCAAAACAAATATATCCTTTATAGAAAAAATATTTTTAATAGGTGCTCCTTTCGTAACCATAAAATATTATGAAGTATTTAGGCTGGCATTCAATATAAAAAAATAAATGTTTAATAAGAACGTGCTGTGCGAGCACATGTGTGCTCTAAACTAGGTGCAGATATAGAGTTGGATACAGCACGGTGCAACAGTTGCGTCATAATCAGTTTAGTATTCACGATTCTCCGATAGGTACCTACTCGGGCGAGCGAGTGGCACCGGCGATGGCGGCCGTGAGTAATTGCAACTACTTGTGCATAAGAGCTACTGCAATTGGTATACAAATAGATGAAACCGCACACATATTTCAATGGAAAACAAACGAATGCGGAAAAATCTATAATGCACCGACGTTATTGCTCATAAAAATATAATCTAAACTCAACTTACGGCATACAATAACTTCTGTTGGTTTTTTTATTGTCATGCATCTCTCAGTTGTTGTTCTACTATTCATATTTGACTTTGCTTTAACGTTGTTATAACGTTGTCATGTTGGGTAATGGTATTACCATACTAACATCATCTTATATGTGAATAAAACTCACCACTGTCAGCATTCTAACAACGCCACAGTGGCAGGGTTCAATATTTTTACTCGTCAAAATCAATAAAAGTAACCTTAAACTTTTGTTTCGCTATTTAACAATTGTCTACAGCTGTGTAACTGTATAACGTTAGTATAAATAGTAATTTTGAGTCTCCTCTCTTTTAGCGATATAAATGAAACCTCACGGTAAAGATGAGAGCAGCACGATAAAAATCCATTAAAACCCCTTTAGACTCTCTCAAACGATACAGCGCTCAAACAGACCGACACGTGGACGAAAATTTAAAACTTATAAAAGTTAAGTTACATGTGAAGGGGACAATAGAAACAGAGCCGGCCCCGGTGCCACTACACTTCGTTTGTCGGTGCCGCCATGTTTGTCGTTATTACACAGCAAATGCTAAAAATACTCATAATCTTTTCCCTACAGGATACTTAGCATCCCGCAAACCACAACCTATGACCTAACAAATTCGTCACGATAACTGACAAAATCCGCAATAACACATGTATGTATGTAACTTGCGCATATGTTCGCCTCCAATTGCGTCCGCCAGCTTTAAAACAAATATCATATTTAAATGATATATACAGTTGAATAGACTCAAAACTTTATTATATCTCTACAATCACCTTTTATATATATAAAATACAAATATTTAACGAATAATATTTGAAAACGAATTGAACCCACTATCCTAAAACTCAATATCAATTAATCCAACGCCGCCACGAGTATAATTATTAGTTATTAAGCATCAAGCAAGCAATATATTATTTTTCGCCAGAGGCAAAGTTTGGTTAAAGTTACTTTTTATCAACTTATATGACAGCCAAACAAATTATATAATTACTTACTCATTACGCAACCGATTGCAGTGATAGTCGATCCTATTTCGGCGTGTGACATTATTAGTAAAATCGATAAGTTAGATAAACACGACTAGTATTTAAATATCAAATTAAAAATATCAATCAAAGCCGTGACTCAGTTGTTTTGTAGTTTTTATATGCAGGTAATGACAGCACTTTCATTTCATACTCTAGGAAAATTATAATATGTATATAAGTACGCTTCTACGATCAGATAGATAATTCGGCGGACTGTTATTTAAAATTCAAGAAATGCTTGAAATAAAATCATTAAAATATTAAAAAACCGATTAAGTGCGAATCGAACTCGTCCACCGAGACTTTCATACCAATTTCAGGATTGTAGGTCAACGGGAAGTAAAACTAATAAAAGTTGACAAAGTTAAGTTTGCAGACAGATGCACTTATTTTGTATGAAATGAACTACAAATACAAACTTGTAACGTTTTTTTTTACTATACATTTAAAAAGTACCTATAAATTTTTACTTTTTGGAGTTCTCACCTAGCGCCAAATTTCATAAGTATAGGGCCATGTATAGGATTTTTTTTATTGTATTTTAAGGCATCATAGACTTGAATATTTGATATTAAATTTAGCTCGATACCTCCACTCAATCTTGAGATAAATGGTCTTGACAAACGGACAGCAAGTGTGATGCTATAAGGAATCCGTTTTTACTTGTTGTGGTAGCGGAAACCTAAAACAAATATATTTAATTTTTAATATTCTCCAAATCTATTTAATTTTTGTCGCTTGTCACTAATTTTAGATGACGAATATATTATATATTCGTTAATATTATATTTTCGTTAATTATGACAGTTTAGAGATAACGTTAACCGGAGATTACTGTTTTTACTAGTCTCTTAATTTCTTTTAAAATATTAATGATGAAGCGGCCAGCTGGCCAGTTGGGGGTTCGATCCCCACTTGAGGAGATGAAATATTTACTTAAATTTATATTTCCATTTCTTCGCTCTGGTGTCGAGGCTAAGCGCAGCGTTGAGTTCTGCCACTCAACGCCTCTAGAATTCGGCAGAAAGTGGGCAACAGAGTGTCTTAACACTAGGTTCCCTCTGCCTACCCTGCTGTGTGCGGGATACAGCGTGAAGCTGATTTGATTTTATATTAAGGATGTGTACCAACTGTTACGCTGTAAAGACTACAGCAGCTATAAAACAATCTCTCAAAATGTAAATTTGACCAATATTGTTATCAATGTCAATGACGCGTCAGTCTGAGTGTAAAACCCAGAAAATTCGTTAAAAATTATGATTAATTGAATTTTATCATTTTCTATGTTATTTTTTATATAGATAACGTGACATCTCAATAATTTAACCAAGTTTGCAGATTTAAAAGAGAGACCTCTATCGTTAATGTACGTTGAATCTTTTAAACAAAGCAACAGATTTGAATGCTGTTTTAACTAATAAGCAAAGTTATTTAAGAAGAAGGTTTAGGTTAACATTTGTAGTCTATGCACATTATATTTGGGTGAATATCAAAGATTTGTAGGTAACTTGATGTAAAAAAACCGTGAGGCCAGTCGTGACGCAGTGGCACAAAGTGTGACTGTAAAACCGACTGGTAGTGGGTTCGGTCCCCACTCGAGGAGATGAAATATTTACTTAAATTTATATTTTCATTTCTTCGCTCTGGTGTCGAGGCAAAGCGCGGCGTTGAGTTCTGCCACTTATCACGCAATGCCTCCAGAATCCGGCAGAAAGTGGGGAACGGAATGTCTTAGCACTAGGTTCCCTCTGCCTACCCTGCTGTGTGCGGGATACAGCGTGAAGCTGTTTTTTTTTGTAAAAAATCGTATTTTCTTACGCTTAGTTGCTAAAATGGGTGATAACTGAATACTCATAGTTGTATAGATAGGTTATTGGATTAAGCTGCGAATGAAACGCTAGTTTTGATTACTCTTATGGTACCTATACCATACCTGGATATAGATATCAAACATAAATTTCAATTGTTTTCGTATGAATTTTATGGCACTTTTAGTCAACAGATGTTTCAGTTAAAAGTGCCATTGCGTGGAGTGCCAAAAGACGACGCCACATTTTATTCCAGATTCCTGGAGAAAATACAAGTTATAACCATTATGGATACTACTGTTTAGAATACTACATACAGGACTTAGCTGCTATAACAACTATATTAATTTTTGATATTACATCTGAGGCCGTCATGGTGCACACTCAATGTTTTTAAAAATGTGCGGAAAGTCCGCATGTTTAACATTAATAACATTAATTTTAAACACGTATTTTCTTTTTTTTTAGCTTTATACTGTATCCCACACACAGCAAGGGTTATCAGGCATAGGGAACCTAGTGTTCCACTCCGTTCGTGAGTTTTCATTTTCGAGACATTGCATGTTGAGGGAAGTCCGACGATATGTAATGTTGACGTAGTTCATAGACGTATTGATTATAATCGAGGTATTCGTGTCGCAGTGGCACAAACTTGTGACTTTAAACGCGACAATTATCGGTTTGATCCCCACTCGGAGAAATGAATTATTATTTAATAATATTTTTATTACTTTGCTCTAGTAACAATGCAAAGCGCGGCGGTTAACGCACGCAATGCCTAGCATTGCGTGCTGCCATTCATATATAGCAAAAAATCGATGGAAAATGGGGAACTGTGTGTCTTAACACTACTTTCCTTCTGCTATATACGGGATACAGAGTGGAGAGAAAAAAAACCGATCAAATCGTTTCGCCCACCGAGGGTTCCGTACCAATTTCTGGATGTACTCGTAGGTCAACGAAAAGTGTAACTTACAAAAAAATTATAAACTTAAATTTGCGGACATATGCACTCATTTTGCATAAAATTAACTTTAATTTATACCTAGTCGTTTTTACCTCTAATTTAAACATAAATTTTCGATTTTTCATATTTTGTCCTTTATTTGCACTGCAAGTTATTAATTCTTGCCAATTTCATAACTGTAGTCTTGACTTGTCTTCGGTATATATATTATAGGTTTTTTCGCGGTGAATAAATTGAGAAACTTAAATTTGAAGGCGTATGCTTGTATAAAATTAAATATAATTTTTATCTTTTTGGTGTTTTCCTATATTTGTATTAAAAGTTCTCACTTAGTACCAAATTTCATAATTCTCAGTCCACGGAAAGTACTTAAAAGATTTTGAATGCTACGTTATCAAGACCATGCAACAAAAACGATGCATTAATGTTTGTATCTTTGATTGTGTTGACTTAGAAGCTTAATTTTTCTGTACTACAAGGAACCGTTGATCTGAACATTTTATATTACTTTCAAATTGATTGAAGTCTTGACAGAGGGGCAAACGGATAACAAAATCTTCCTATAAAGCTTCCATTTTTTCCTTTTCTAATAGGTAACTCTAAAAAGGAAGTCGAAGCAATGAAATAATATTAATCTGTAAAGTACCTAAATCATCAAGGCTAATTCTTTTGTATAATTAGTTTTCTTAATGAAACTGTTTTTAACGCAAATTTGCTTGAATAAATAAATCTTAGTATATAAATTATATATACTGTTACGTATTATTATTAGTGAAATAATCAATTTCTTTAACCAAAAATACCGAGGAGAGTGATTGCATGCAGATCATAACAATAATTCGGAGTTTTCATTATTTTCTTGAAAAAATCATATGCAATAAAAAATAACAATGCCCAAAATATTTTTAACGTCATACATACATATAAAATGTCTGTATTGAGACGCCACTCTGGAGGCACTTAATAATGTATCTTCTTATTTAACGTAAACTGTACAGTACATTGAAACTTAAAAAAAGAAACATTCTCTCAATATCTTTATAATAATCGCGGCCACGTTTTCGTATAAATAATTAATTTGGTATAAGTAAGTGCGATTGAAAAGAATAATTACTCATAAAGTAAGTATTGTATAAAGGGCTTTTATCTGAGTCTTCCGCAGGCTCTGCTATCGTGGCCCGGTTGAGTGCAACAGTTGCACCCGATAATCCGAAATGATGTCTCTCTCTATCTGTAACTTGTTTAAATGTATTTATCACATGTGTTTTTTAATTAGGTACTTCCTAAATTACGTTTTGTCATACTATATGTATTATGATATATAAATTTATTTTTTACTATCGTCATACTGATATTATAATGTGAAAGTTTGTGAGGGTGGTTGTTTGTTCTACCTTTAAGCCATAACTTCGGTATAGATTTAAATAAAACTAAAACAACTATCAGAATAACATATAGGGCTATAACTAATGTAAAGATGTTGTATAATTTGGCTACAATATCACAAAAACTATAAGCAGGCGAAGCCGCGCTAGCACCTAATATACACACAACTAATATGAGGTCCATTATTTACGTATTTCCCTCCAAATACTCTTTAGACGTATGATTATCGAAATATAAAAAAATAGGTTAATTAATGAGGCTTCTTGTTTCTATGTACCTTAATTTAATTTTTAATCAATGTGTTAATGGACTGTTGTTGAGTTCGAAGTGTGATTGTCACCATGATTATAAATATAAAAATATCTATATCGTTAAATGTAGGTGGCCCTGTATTTAAATGTCACGTGCAACTATTAGAATTATTGTCCATATAGTTAGTTAATAAATTAAATTAAAACTTTTTTAGAAAAAGCTTTTATTTAAACGCTCTGAAAAGAAGTAGAATATTTTAAATTTTAACTATCGACTTATAACCTCATTATACACAATTTATTATAAAAGCTGTCATCCCAACCCAACGTGTATACAAAATTTCAGCACAATCGGTTGAAGATATCTACTACAAAATTGAGCTCAAAGATTTCACCCGAACTAACATACATACATTGCAAGTTAAATAAAAGCTTTTAAAAAGATAAATCATACAACACACTGCATTATATAGGTACATATATTTTTGTGTCCTTTGACGAAATGTGGATCAGCGTCGTGCAAAATCACCGCCGCCAGTGTGACCGTCGATACGGCCATCTACTATCGCAATGGATACTTTCCAATTTTTATCAGAGAAAGGGAGGAAATTTGACTGGTCGTAAATCAGCGACCGACTTAAACTCGGTTGAAACTGAGAAAATATATCTATTTATATCTCTCAATACTAACCCGTCTTTGGTTTCACTTGCTGCAATTCGAATTTGGTTTATGTATTTTTGTTGACGCAATGGCCGTTAATGTTGTAAATATTTCGTCCTCAATGCCAATGGATTTTTATAAAATAAAAAGAATGTAGGTACGTTATTCTTTGAAATTATAGTTATTATTAAGGTTCGTACGAAATGGCTTAAAAGTAATGTTTTAGTTTTTTACACGTCGGTAAGTGCGCACGATATGTGCGGCGCGGACGTTAGGATGAAGCTGTATTGCAATGATCGTAAGTTACGCAGTGAGGGCGCTCGACGCTCGTACGACTCGAACATAACATAAACAATCAAACGATTTGCTTCTGACGCCACTCTTTCACAGCGACCGCGTATAGCCGTATACTTAAAGTTACCATTATTTTTTGGCTTAAAACTGGATATCGATATTGATTTTTTTTGTAAATTTGCAATTTTATTTATTTTTTTAAATAGATTGTTCTTGTAGAATTAGACAGTTTAATTTTATCTTTCTTTGGTGTTTTTGTATTTTTTTACTTCCCGGTTCCGTCTTTCGGACGCCTGGACACAAACGAAAACGAGAAATATGGTCACATTAGGTATATTATATAAAACTTTGTTGGACACTATAGATTAGTAAGCTAACGCCCAAAGTGCGATACAAGTAAAAATACAAAATTATTATTTATATCATCCTAGTTAAATCTATTAAAGGTCCTTTTGTATACCTACAACATAGTCGAGGAAAAGTATAATGTATTGTTTAGTTGCGCAAACAACAGATTTACTAACGTTAACGTAATGTTTGACCATCTTAATTACCGCCACGCTCGTTTTCTTCTTTTTCAAAATTTGGAAAATGATCGTTTTTTTTTCAATAATGACGTTTCCCGGCGCAGACGAGTCGACAGCGGGCACCCGTACGTGAACCTTTGTAAGCTTCATTTACCGTTGCTTTCCTTATGTTGCACTTTGGTTCTAAAATTTGGATGCCTGATTTTCGTTTCTATTTAGTGTTAACATTTTACTTTAAGCTTTATAGGTCGATACGATAACCCTTAACCGTTCTTCATCTTTAATAATAGTCGACTATAAAAACTATGGGACATTATTCACTAAAATTATTATTTTTGAAAATATCTATGTAAATATCAAATTTTTAGTCAAAAAATATTTTAAAGACATTGTAAAAAGAATGGTGTTCATTCGTTGCGGTTTAAAAGTGCGTCCTTGACGGGCACACGTACGTATGTATGTGTTCCGTCGCAAAATCCATAATAAAGGTCACATTCGAGAGCCGAGCACACGCGTAGTGCTCCTCAAATGGCAAGCGCTTCGCATTGTCTAAGCCTTTTGTTTAAAGGTCGCCGGAGCTCGCATCCGCACCGCGCCGCTCCACGCCGCTCTACCTCTACGCCGCCGAGGTTATAGGAGTAGCTCATGAGACAGGTGACTAATCACCTGCATTCAGCACGTGCGTCGGCCCTCGTTATCTCTACACTCTAAATTTCAATATTTTCAATGGCTTAAAACCATCTCTCCGTGTGCTCTGTTTTTGCGTCTCCGTGCGAGCGACGTTGACGTAGAACCGTTTCATGCTTGATCGGTAGTGATTTTTATATAGGCCGGAAATGTAAAAATCTAAAATTGTAGTTTAGTTACACATCTACTACGTATTCGGTGTCATCGCTAGGACGAAGCGAGCAGGCTTTAGGAATTATGTATCCTCGAATGCTACCAGCGATAATTTGAACCTCGCCGCGGAGCGCACCTGCACACTGACGTCACCGCAAACACAACACTCGGTCGAGTCGCTCGCAGATAATAAATACGGGTGTTACTTCACCACTGCTTTCCAACGTTAATTAATACGGGATAGATAATCACGTCATCGTAATCTTACATCTTCCTAATGTACGGGAAACACTTTTTACAACATTTTGATAATTTCTCCTTTGTATGAGTAGCGCCGTGTTCACGGTTTGGTGTATGCCCGCAGGGAGGAGGGCGAGGAGAAGCCGAAGGCGGCGGAGAGCCAGGACGACGGGTACGAGACGAGCAACAGCGGCGAGGCGGCGCGCCGCAAGCCCTCCAGCGCCGAGGGCTCGCCCGCGCCGCCGCCCGCCCGCTCGCCGCCGCCCGACGCCGCCTACGACCCGCTGCTGCAGCGCCCGCCCGAGCTGCTGTCCCCCGAGCCCTACCGCCACTTCGAGCCGCCGCCCGCGCCCGCGCCCCCGCCCGCCGCGCACGCGCCCGCGCCCGAGCCCGAGCCCTACCAGCACTTCCCCTTCCCCTACGCCTACAAGCGCGAGCCCGACGCGCCCTACGACATGAGCCAGCACCACGCGCACGCGCACCAGCACCCCGCGCACGCGCACCAGCATGCCGCGCACCAGCACGCCGCGCACGACCTCTACAACGGCGTGGGCGTGAAGCGCCAATGCGACGACCCGTACTCGTTCGTGGAGGAGGAGGCCATGTGTGCCATGCTGGGCCAGCAGCACCACCTGCCGCCGCACCTGCAGCACCACGAGGCGCACGACGCGCACGCGCACATGCAGCACGCCGCGCACCTGCAGCACGCGCCGCACGCGCACGCACCGCACCAGCATGCGCAGCAGATGATGCTAAGTCAGCCCAAGAAGAGAGGACGCAAGAAAAAAATCAAAGACGAAAACGGGTAAGTGTTGTACTCACTATGCCGCCGCTCGCAGCTACCTACTTCCGTTCGACCTCGACTCGCACTCACGCCACATACATACTTATATCTGTATCTGTGTAGGTATATGTCATGTATGTATGTATACCTTTTTCTACGTATATTTAACATCTCCATCTCCGCAGTTTGTATAGCGTGTATAATATATTTGTTCAAATCACTTTGGAACTTAATTTTATTAACATTCATGTTTTGATTGTTTTTTCTAGCCATCGTTACAATGCAAACATTGCTAATGTCCAACCAGTGTTTAGTTTTTACCGATCAGATGATAGTATGTAAATAAGACAAACAATGAGACACATTTTTTTTTATTATTATTTTGTTCGATATTAATGGAAAAACTAGACGCCGTGATGCTCTACTGTGATGCCACTTGGTCTTGTAAACAAATTACACTAATATTGATAACTAGCTAGCTACCCGCTCGCCGCTTCGCCCGCTTCAACTTCACAAGTATTTATTTGCTAATCAGAATTTCATTTTTGTTCTATAAACATTTTATTATTTTGAACACAATATCGATCGATACATTAAAAACTAAAGTTTCAGACAATTCAATAAAACAGTGAATTTAGTTGAATAAAAATAGTTTATATGACAAATTTTTTTTAGTTATCCATTGATCAAAATGAAGCCAACACTACAAGTTAAACAAAGTTTGCCAAAATCAAAAAATTAAACTATATTTAAATCGGTTAAGCCGTTTCTAAGATTAGCGGACACAGACTAACAGATAAAAATTTAAGAACTTTGAAGTATTTGTGTACGCTCTCCTTAAGTAATGATTCAGCGACGGTTGTAGAGGATATATCATTACCGTAATACTAACAAAAATAATACTATGTTTTTTTTTAATATGGATACTCAGGGATAGTAGCAATCATAGCCTACTCTTGTGGACTGTGAAAGCGGATTCAAATCTTCACGATATTAACCTTTAAAGAAAGTGAAAAATAAAAAAATAATTTAAAAAAAAACACTGCATAAAACTAAATGGATAAAAAAGGCACATAGTTTATTATCATTAACAGTCGAGACCTATAAGTAATTCTTCAACCAATTAAATCTTTACCAGGAATCCTGCAAAATTTAAAGGGGGTTCCTTTAAATTTTTAAATTTACTGGACTGTTATTCCTAATAAACTATTGGACTTGTTTTTTTTTTCTTTTTAGTTTTATGCTGTCGGGGTTTTTGTGTTTTATAGTTATTTTTTATATGAACAAACGTTACATTTATTGAAGATGATATTGTGTTTACAAGACTATATGATGTGCCTATCACTATCACAGCGGCTGCTGATTCGCATATTTAAAAATACACATAAAAAAATCTTGAAATTTTGATATAAATTTTTAAATTCTAATTTTTTATTATCTATATTTTTATTATCTATAATAAAATAGTAGCCGTCAAAAAATATACTTTTAGGTGCATTTTTTGCGTAAAGTACCTAAATTTAAGAACCCAATACAATGATTTTTAAAAATTTTGTATCTTTGTCGGTTTGTGCACGCTAATGTAAGAAATGGCTTAATTGATTTAAATGCAATTTTTAAAATTGTATTTTGGCAAACTTCAAATAGTAACTGTTTATTGACTGAAACTTAAGTTTTCAATACATAGATATTGTCTTTAAGATGATAATGTTATTTCACGAAAGTATTTAAGATTAGTAAATAAATGTATAGTTTAAGCGGGCGAAACCGGCAGCTGGTCGATAGTGCGAACTTAAGCTAAAATTTTCTTAATTGCTCGTGCCTAATCTATCTCTTTCTGTGCCTAATCTATCTTAATTAAATTCAATTACTATATTTTTAGTTTTTTTTTCTGATATGAAATCTGTAACCATCTTAGTCAACTAAATATTCAAATTCAAAATTTGTTATTAACCTTAGTGGTTAATAATACATTTTGAATTTTACTTATTGAACTGTACCAAAGAAAGTAGGTACATATTTTCGGTGATATGTGAATTCGCTATAGGCACTTTAAATGTAAGCTTGTAAAATAATATTATACGTTAAAACATTAAGTAATAAACAGACAACAAGGAGATCCAGAAAACCGTGTCGTAGAGATGCGTCTACGTATGTATTATGTATAGTGCATGGTGTATAGACGTGACCGGCTATTGTGGGTGCCGGCGGTGTGGGCGCGCGGCCGCTGACCCCGCGACGGAATTAGTACCGCGACCCACATCCTCAGGCCGCGCAACCCAGCGCCGCAAAGGATGCCTCTAATACTATTCAAAAACCTGTCCGCGATAGCTCGCCGAATGCGGAACGACTCGTTTGTGTCGTTTGTATGCGTGTCCAGGAGCTATAAATAAAAAATGATAAGATTTAAGTGACTCCGCAAAATCACTTTGAATAAGAATTTTTGGCGTGACTGCGCTTCGCAGTTCTGCCTGGGCGCGATGAGGCGACGCGACATAAAGTTTGACGACTCAGCAAATAACTCTGTTTGCTTCTGCCGCTCGCTCACGACGGGCGACAGCGTGACTCACGGCGGGATCCTTGACTGTCCACCATTGACACGTATAGAGCCAAGGCGATGGATGAGATTAGCTGCAGGCGTCACCCGCCACTTGTCCGCCACTCGCCCGACGCCGTGATAAATGGATCGAGAACTCACGACGTGTCTGATGCCCGTTATTCACGTTGTATGTCTAAGAAATTTTGATTGTGACTTTTCAGTAAATAGTATGAGGTACTCGTAGGTATGTCAATTGGATTTCTTATAATTCTTCTGCATATAGTTCCCCACCAACTAATGAAGGGTGGCTGCCGACTGCGCATGTTTTGTATCCTTGGTTAAATGAAATATATCAGCTTCACGATGTAGCCCGCTATACCAGGGTACGCCACGATTGTATTTATTAAGAGAATTATTGAGGAAGAACCTAGTATTAAGACACTCCGTTCTCTACTTGCAGACGCATTAAGAATTAATAAATTAAGTATATCTACGTCTTTACGCTTTTTATTCTCGTCCATTCTCTGATGCCGTCAGCAGATTCTCTTCAGCTATGAATAAAGGCCCATGTCTTTCTTTTACAACCAATATTTCATGCTCATGTGTATGGTGTGTGTCTAAAGTCTGAACACATGCCCCAAATACGCAACTTTATACTTTACACTTTTTTATAACAAATATACGAGTGGACCAACTTTTATATATACTGATAAATTGTGGTAAAAAACGTCCTCAATTTTAGTAATATGCTCGGAAATATGCACAAGCAAAACATAATCATAAATTCTAATTAGTGAAGTATAATTGAACGTGTATTTTTTTGCCGATTTCTTGGGAACGTTCGTACAATGATTCGACCGAGGCGTGCCCAGACCGTCCACGGCGGGTCGCGTCGGGCACCCACCGTGTGTCGTGAGCCCGCGCGAGGCGCTGCGGTCACGTAGCGCCGAGAGCCGAGCGCGTGACATCGCAGACTCACCGTCGAAAACATCTCAGCCGTTGAGAATCGATTTCATGTATTTGAACCGCCTTTCAAAACCACTACTGTACACCTAATCGACGCTTCGCTTCTGCTCCGAATACCCTTGAAAGTCGAAATCGCTTTGGCTACATTGCCGTTAGCACAAAAACTAGTAGCCGAATAGAGTAAAGACTTTGAGATCACTTTGCGTCGCCTCCATCCTCGCAAAAACGTGAGTTTTTAAACGAACAAGCACTAGAACATAATTAATTAATAAAATACCAGTAGTAATTGGGCCTTCGTCTACTTGAAAACGATGTTGAAATAACGGCTATAGGTACACACTACGAGCTCACTGTATACTTGTATAGAGACGTACGTATATGTAAGTATGTATGGCGGTGGCGACGTAGAGCGGTGCGGTGCGGGTAGATAGCATGCAGTAGGTACATACACATAATATGTATGTATACACTACACTACACTACACTATACGTATACAGTAGGTGCAGTGTTTGCTGCGTAAATGTAAACGCAAGTTCTCGCTACAAGCTTTGATGACCTCATCTGCTGAAGGAAGGTAAATCGAATGGGACGCGACCAATTTCCGCAACTGGTTCGGGCGTTTCGAAGGTCGGTTCCAATTTCCAGCGCGCTTTAATTGCTAACGACCGAATTTAAGATAAAACTGACACAATGATTGAAATTAAGGGTAGTGAAAGGAGTCGACCGAGCGAGCTCAAAAGGAAGGTCACTCTCGAGTGACCCAACGAACGACTTGGCGCGGTAACGAATGTGCAGGATTTGGTACAGATTACAGTACTCGCCTCGTACTTTGTACGTAGTAGCTGCCTACAATTTAGAAGCGAGGAAAGATGCGATTAGCGTTTGCGTTGAATACCTATTCTTGGCTGCTTTGTTGCTTTTCTAATGTTATTCCAGTTGTCTACGGCGATGCGCAGCGCCGTGTACCAGTTCTTAGTAATGATAGACACGCACAGATAGAGATGGTCCTAATGATGACACAGCGTCCGACCGTGGTGGTGGTAGCGGCGCGGTGGTGGCGAGCGCGGCCGCGGGCAGTGGCAGTGGGATGCGCGCGCAGCCCGCGCACTGTTTACGTCGCAAGTATTTCGGTACCGGAACTGAAGCCCGCGCTATCGCTAGCCAAAAATTCGAGCGAAATAATCAGATCAAGGTGGATTCGTCCGAACCGAACATTTATAATGCTTTCCACGTTATAATCGTTTTAGCCTCAATTATCTTTTCGTGTTCCGCTATGCCACCTCAAAAAATGTAACGAAAAACTTCATTGAAACACATGAAAAACGCAAACGGCTGCGCCTTCGCAGTTATCAACTTTCTGGGGCGATAAAATGAAACATTTCACCGACTTAACACTTAAATTAAAATTTGAATTTTATTTAATTGATTTTACGTCCGTTTTGAAATAAATACAAGTCGTGGCGTGCCGCCGACGCAAGCGGACCCTCTCTCCAGCGAGCTTAGCATGGAACGGAAAACTCGTATTATTGTAGAAACTACACGCTTTAGTCTTTTTTGCCTTCATAATTAGTTTTTTTGCCACTATAATAAACACTAAGCTAAAATATACTAGACTAATAATTAGAATGCAAATGGCACCTGAAGCAACGACGCAGCTCAATATTCGAGGTCTCGGAGCAAAAAATTATCATATTTTTGAATCATATGTAAATTAAGTAGCTATCTGCCGCTTTTGCGATATTGTAGTTTTATTACATTTTAAAATACGCCAAATTAAATATTATTGAAAATTTGTTGAGTGATAAAAATAAATGATTTATGAGGGTGCGAGTCGTCGTACGCCGGCGCTTCATTCACTCATAAATAACAACAACGCGCTCGTAACAACCAACACCTATAACTTTTTGGATTATGTTATTATGTTATTTGTGGAAGTCGATATGTAATGGTATGTCAAAACAACTGCCTTGGAGCAAATGATGAAGCTCCGCGACGCCGGCGAAGCGGACTACAAGGCGCGACCACGTTGAACGCACCCGGCGGAGATTTCCACGATACGGCTTGCATTTATTAGGCTAGCAACAGAGCACAGAATTAAAGATACCTACAACTAGTTTGTGACGCCTCGTTTATGTTCAAACTGTGGCGCAAGCCAATGTAGGATACATTATCTGTACACTAGAGACATAAAGGTCGCAACTGGGCTCACATCCATACCTACATACACTATTACTCAACTGCATTATAAACACATAATGTTTAAACTTCAAGTTTCCTATTGTAATCATTGAAAAATTAAGTCAATATAAAGTATACGCAGCAGCGGCGTTTTTACGCGTTTTAACAAAGTGAAGGCCCGCCGCCGCGTAGGCAGATAATCTTCTAGGACAAGAGATCGTGCCTGAAATATACGCACCACGACGTAATCCGAGACGTTTACGATTGCCGATTTGTAGAGTCGCTATGGACTCAATAGTCTATTACTATACGAGTATACCTACATTGTAGAAGAGCCCGAGAGAGGACGCGACGCAGACACTACAAAACTGCCTGTACTGGACCTACTACTAGCCTGGACTGTACTATAAAATCTAGTAAAATCATCGGCGGCTTGGAACGAGGCGCCACGACAGACCCTCTTTTTTTAAATATAGCTTTCGTTCCGGTCGCGCTCAGCGCTCCACTGCTAAACATATTACGAACAGAATTTGGAACACATACAAAATTTTCTAACTTTTAATAGAAATTAAATACTTAATTGTTTTGTGGACGTATTATGTGCACACCAGTCATATTTTTTTTATATTATAGTTTATCGTGAAAACGCTCATAAAAATAATACAGTAAAATCATTATAACAATTGATTCCCGATTTATCTAATTATTAGGTCAATAATATAGTGAAAATAGCGTTCCTTGGTACTGATCATATAGGAAACTATGAATGCCGAGATGTTTTGCAAATGGGATGCTGTAGAAAGTCAGCTGACGTTACGTACCATACCTACTATTCATATAACTGTGCTGTTGTTGTAACTTTGGATACTCGGTATTGCCATAAATGGCGCTGTAGGTACCTGTCGCGGCGAAACCATTTGAATTAAGTAACTGTGAAAGATTTATTAACTTAAATTAAGTGGACGCTGTCCGAAAACAGTTGAAATGCATTTTCCCCAATATATTATCTATGGTAATTTCACGTTTTTTTTGTGGATTCAAATTCCTCTTTGAGAAAACTGTTTGACCACTCTAAGTATGTTGTGTGGTGTTTGTTTCGCTATACAGCATGCCTATTATATGTACGCAAGGCGTGATAAATGCAAGAACATGAAACGAATGAACGATACTTTGTGCAAAAATAGCATTGTCATAATGCAAATTTGATAAAAAAAATTGTAACGGACACTAATTTCTTGATGAAAAAATTCAACTTTCATATTTAGCATTGAACGCTATACCATTTTTTTTTGTATAGTTTACTTTATCACTTCTTTTTAGGACTTAAATGTTATTAGAAGTAATGAGCAAGACATTTAAGTTTAATCAATTATAAAAAAAGTAATTCTATCTGTTAAAATATTTGATATCCTTTGGTAAGTGCGTTTAACATATTAGGAACAGCATGACAATCTGACTCACTAGTGCGAATATTTATATTGAAATATTCTAGTTTCCTCACCCACATAGTAACGAATTGCGTTGTTTTTCCAACACCTACCCCGCAGCATCTCGAATTTAGGTGATATAATAATGTCTCTGTAAGTGAGGGGTGTGTAAATGAAGTGTTGTTGGTGTTCCAGCATGGAGATCAAAGTGGAGGGGGTGCTGGAGGGCGCGCTGGCGGCGGTGAGGCCGGTCAAGGAGCGCAAGAAGCACGACCGCTTCAACGGCATGAGCGAGGAGGAGGTGTCGCGGCGCACGCTGCCCGACCACCTCACGGAGAACCTCGACATCATCATTGTGAGTACGATCGACCACCGCGCTACTATATATCTCATTTAGAACACTTAAAAACACTTTAAAAAATCTACTTTTCTTTTAACATGTGTTCGCCCGATTGAACTTGATAGCCGATGATAGTTCAATAGAATACCCACCAATAAATTATAATCTTTACTTTAACTTTTTTTTCTTAATCTTAACTTTTTTTAAATCAATACAACTTTTTGTAAATCCTGTTACCACAACCTGCCCTGCGATTGACATAACCAAACTTCTACTTAATCCTAATAAAATAAATTCTAATTTAAAGTTAACACAAAATTTAGTTTCGTAACGTTTTAATGACGATTACAAAATCGATTGTTTTACAGCAACATTGAAATACTCCGCTCGTCCGCGGCTCCGTATCGCGCTCGCGTTGTAATGTTTCATAATTGATTTAAGATTTGACGATTCGAATTGTGTTAAAAAAGTAATTAATTATAGTAGCGTATTGTTTCATTGCTTGCTACCGTCCGTAGCGGCGGCAGTTGATGGAAAAATTTAATTTTGCATATTATAATTGATGAAAAAAATGACAAAAGAGTAACTGTAGTGGAATTTCCCACGGATTTCTCAAGTGTTTGGTAATGTGATTAGCATAGCCGTATCAGCATAGGTATATTTTTCAAGGGGGATCTGACCTTCAGTTCAATTCAAAATTCAAGATCATCCTATCGAAATCGATTTAAAGTTTAATGTACGAAATAAAGTCTTTGTTCTCTTTCAATTCATTAAAAAATATTTTAAATTTTGTCACATTTACCTTAAATAGATCTTTTTATGTAAAGGATTTTTTGTATTTTTTTTTATCACTATGTAATTCTGTTCTGACTACCGTTACGCCCACGGTGAGAAGTAATAATTTTGAAGGCATTGTGTAGAGTGGCGGAACTCAACGCACGTATTTAATAACTAAATAATAAATAGTTTTAGGTAGACTAGACATATTAACAGCGTGTACTCACGTGTTTGCAGATCGGCATCAACCCGGGGCTGTTCGCGGCGTACAAGGGGCACCACTACGCGGGCCCCGGGAACCACTTCTGGAAGTGCCTCTATCTTTCTGGCCTCACGCGCGAGCAGATGAGCGCTGATGAGGACTATAAGGTATAAATGTCATGTAGTTGAGAATAGTTAATATTAATGTATTTTTAAGCTATGTTTAATAAGTATATCTGGCAACTTAAATGCCAAATACAGGATTGGACTTTTTAAAGGAGCACGGAAACTAAAACTCAAATAAGTGTTGTTATGTTAAAAATATACGAAGTATATGAAGTTAAGCAAAGGCAAAAAACATGTGAATAAAATAAAAAAATAAAAGCATAGGTATAATACATGTACTTAAATGTAAACGAACAAAATAAAAACTCTATTTAACTACTACCAAGAGACTTCATATTATATATTTCCATAGAAAGTAAACAAGGCGTTTAGTTTCTAGAACGACTCATAGTAACACATATAAATTGGTACATAGACTCATAAACACATACTCTTATCTCATATACTCTTCTTTCACGAAACTCTGTTTTCTATTTATACTAATTTCTTACCCCGATTCTTCTCACATCTGAAGCTGTAACTTTAGTGAACTGGTGGTAAATTATTTGACATTTAAAAAATGAAGCATGTAGCTTCTAATCTTGAACATAATTATTTGACTTTGATTCACATCCATTAATTTTCAGTGATAAATATATATTAGTTACACTACAAATTTGGTGTCAGAAGTTTATTAATTACCTTATATAGTTTATTAAATATATTTAGTCATTTCTGTTCTCACTTTTTGCTTGATTATGTTCGCTTGTAGCCTCAGACATATTATTATTATTTTAACTAAATCTAGATATAGTTTGTATAATTTTGCTTTTTAAATAACTTTCAAAGAAACGCCCTGTAGATATTTTCATCCAACTTTTTTTTTATTAAGATTATAAATATAAAAACAAATAAAATTTTATTACTGATATTTAAATATATAATGAGAATACCAATAAATGTTGGACTAGTTGTAAACGTGACTCTTGTGGGTTCGAATCCCACTTGAAACAATGATTATTTCTGATTCATTATTTTGGTAACAAGACAAGGCCCTCAAACCAAACGAGCGTTGTCTTGAAATTTGGGCTGTGCGTGGGCAACGGAGTGTGATATTACTAGGTTCATTTTGCTTACCCTGTTATGTGCGGGATACGTTAGTCATATCTAAAATATAAGTCAGTCAAAACTTGCGAAAATAGCGATTTTAAGAAAACCTTGCATTTTAATAGTAAGTGATGAAAAAAAGTTCAGAAATTTCAACAATATAACATTAAAATGTAGTATTTTGTTTGTTTTATAAATGGTAGAAGTAAATTTATTACAAAGTTGAGTGAGACGACGCAACAAGCAGATCGCGTAAATTTTAGTTCACTTGTCGATTACATTTACACCTTATTAATTCTACACTGTTTATTAAATAAAACTAAAGTAAATAAAGAAAATACAATAATAAACTCCACGTTAGCGTACCTAGATCGTTCATTACTAATAGAGTCTGCATATTATTTTGTATCACCTAAATAATCTGTCTGGTCTGGTCTGGTGTTTGGAACAAGAACATTTATGGTGGATTTTGAAAGTATTCGTATATTTGTTCTAGAATATTAGCGGTATTCTTTAAGTCATAATAACATTTTTTATTTTTCTTATATTGTGATGAAATCAAAAATCTTGGAACAATCATCGCATTTTTATTTTTTTTCCTAAACAACTAACTGTATATTTTCCAAAACGGGTCTCTTATGAAATGGTGTGCAAGTTTTATTCAGGGATTTTACTCTTACCGAGCTTAGTCTAAGAAGAATGTGTACAACAGTCTATTGCAGGAGATATCATTGAAGCCGAGAAATGTCATTGGTGCTAATTCTGTAAGCAGGAGGACATTTCCGCTCCACTAGCACTGACAATTTTTAGACATTGTACGTTGAGGTCAGAATGCAATATAGGCGATATTTCATTCTGACCTCAACTTTGAAGCTTTGTTTTGTCCAATTTTGGCTTGCTATCAGAGCGAGGAAATGAAAATAATTCATTCCCCGAGTGGAAAACGAACGAACGTTGACCCCTATTTTTATTTATTTACATAATTAATTAGTTAGTAATTATAGATTGTATACCTACTCACTTGTGTATTGTGTGTATTGCGCAGTTGCTGAACTTCGGCATCGGTTTCACGAACATGGTCTCGCGTCCCACCAAGGGCTCGGCGGACCTCACGCGGCGCGAGATCAAGGAGGGCTCCGCCATTCTACTCGAGAAGCTGCAAACGTTCCGGCCGAAAGTTGCCGTGTTCAACGGGAAACTCATCTACGAGGTGTTCTCCGGCAAGAAGGAGTTCTGCTTCGGCAAGCAGCCCGACACGGTGGCCGGCACCGGCACCTACATGTGGGTGATGCCGTCGTCGTCGGCGCGCTGCGCGCAGCTGCCGCGCGCCGCCGACAAGGTGCCCTTCTACGCCGCGCTCAAGAAGTTCCGCGACTACCTCAACGGGCTGGTGGCGCACGTGGACGAGGCCGAGCTCGTGTTCCCCGACACCACGGGCCGCCGGCCCCACGAGGAGATGGAAATACGCAGGTGCGCCACTTAACCATTTGAGACTGCTTTTTAAGCTATTCCACATTACGAATAAAAATGTTTTCGAAAAATTCAAAAATAATTGTCTTGGAAAAATGTTGGTAAAACTTTTATGTAATTTCTATTCTAGTCAATGTGAAATAACTTTAGAAATGTTATATTGCCAAATGATAATTCTTCGCAATTGTCATTATGTAGTGAAACTTTGTAAAAAAAACAACATGGAGTAGTTATAAACGTGCGTATAAGAATTTCGTATAACATCACCAAAAAATAAAGGTCAGTTGTGGCCCAAGTATGACTGTAAACGCGAATTGTGGGTTCAAACAGGAGGAAATGTAATATCTATTTAAAGAATGGATGTCAATAAGGAAGTGTATATTCCCCTAAAAAGCTTTGGATATTTATTGATGCACATATATATACACACAATAGTTATAATTAAGATAAAAGGCATATAAGTTTTTTTTTTATATAATTTAAATTTATATTTGGTAGTAACAATGAAAACTCAGATTGACTATTTTTACTGTTTTACTGCCATGGCGCAGGGGCACAAAGTGTGAGTGTAAACGAGACTGGTTGTGGATTCGATCGCCACTCGAGGAAATGAAATATTTATTTTAATTTATATTTTATGTCTTCGCTTTGGTGTCGAGGCAAAGCACGGCGTGTAGTTCCGCCACTCAACACACAATGTCTTCAGAATTCAGCGGAAAGTTAGGAACGGAGTGTCTTAACACTAGGTTCCCTCTGCCTACCCTAGTGTGTGCGGGATACACCGTGAAGCTGATTTTGATTTAATTTTGTAATATATGTATTAATTCTCCAATACGAGTTCTCTTCAATACGAGAACATTGAGTTTCGATAAATGGAGAATATTAACACTATGTTAAAACACAACACACAGCGTAAACGAAAATAAATTTATAAGTACACAGAAAAATTATAACTCGTATACGACAGATTAAAAATATTGCATCAAAGCTCGTCCACTTACAGACTGACGATGGAGCCCGAGCCCGGGGACACCATAATCCTGGAGGACGGCACCGAGGTGCCGCTCAAGAAAAAGCGAGGCCGCCCCAAGAAGGTGAAGCTGGAGAACGGCGAGACCGCGCCGCCCGCGCCCCGCGCGCCGCGCCAGCCGCGCCCGCCGCCCGCGCTCGACCTGGCCGGCGACCACCCGCCCAAGAAGAAGCGCGGCCGCCCCAAGAAGATCCGCCCCGAGGACCAGCAGTTCCTCATGCAGCAGCAGCAGCAGCCGCCGCCGCAGCAGGTACGACAAGTGTACTTATAAGTTTTTAAATGTATTGCGAAAATTAAAAGAACATGCAAATATAATTTATAATTCGAGATGGCTCGACAAAAGAAAGGTTGGGAACTTTGCTCTTCGGTCAGGTACAGATTTGCATATTATTAATGTATATATCACGTAGCAGCGAGAAGTATAGCAGCAAAATTTCTTTACGATCTCTAAAAGAGGTCTGTCTAAAATTATCATTAGTTATTCTCCAGAATACACTTCAAGAGGTGGGTCACTAGTAGAATCATGCTAAATTGTTTGTTCTCTGTGTGTTATACAGACTTACGTGGACGTGGAATCGCAACAGTCGAGCAACATGCTGCAGCCGCAGCTGTCGTCGCACGGCACGCTGCCGCACGAGCAGTACCTGCACGGGGAGTTCCCGGCGCTGGCGTCGCCCTCCATGTACGGCGTGCAGCACGCGCAACACGCGCACGACGGCTCACCCTACTACCAGCCCAACGCGGGCGGCGGCATGGACTCGCCGCTGGACGTGGGCGTGGGCGGGCAGATGGGCCTAGCGCGCGGCGGGTACGCGTCGCCGGGTGGCGGCGTGGGTGTGGGTGTGGGCGTGGGCGGCGGATACTCGTCCTCGCCACGGCACTACGCGTCGCCGCGCTCGCAGCCGTACTCACCGGGCCCGCAACGCCTCGCAGCTACTCCGCAGCCACAACAGCAGGTCTTATTACGTTATAATTATATTTATTGCATGTATCCCGCAAACAGCAGAGTAAGAATAGATAACCTAGTGTTGAAACACTTCGTCCCCCATGCATCGACTAATTTTCAAAACATTTCGTGTTGACGGCCTCTAATAAAATAATATTTTAAAAAGAATGAAGACCACCCAGGAAGCGTATATAAAGAGGTTGATGCCAGGAGACGACGCGAGAACCGGATAATGAACACTTTTTTAAAGAATTACAATTTAAAATAATTTTGTGTAAATATTATTTAACGTAAATATCAGACAAATAAAATAAATTATTTTAGAATTCAAATTTATAAAGAAGATGTTTTAGAATAGATAACTTTTTTTAAATGCATCTTAAAATAATTAAAAATGTTCATTGTAACTTAACTTAGCTTCACGCTGTATCCCTACCGGGGTAGTCAGAGAAAACGGAGCACCAAACATTACGGTGCATACCTCTTTCGCCTCGTCCACTGTCATCAACATCTTCATACATGCCCTGCGGGGGATCCTCATGCTTTTACATGAGCTTTTTCTAATATCTTTGATACTGATTTCGATTCTACGAAAAGATCGCATCTCCACGGCATTCAACTTTCTTTCATTCTTCTGTAATACCATGTTTCGCTGTCTACTTTATTCACTTGTTCTAATTTCTTAGCATTAACACTGATCTTGCATTCCTTCCTTTCTTTATTTCTTTCAAATAGATTCTGGACCTTTGTTTTAGTCTCATTATTCAGGCTTAGACCATTATTTTTACACCCTTCAGAGTGGTCACTGATACCTGCAACTTGCAATCTGATGATGAAATGAGCACTGCTTTATCTGCGTACAGTAGGCAATTCACATTCAGGTCACCTATTTCCACTCCTTCCAAGGAGTGAAACAAAGTGCATACATCACTTTGTTTCACTCCTTGGAGACATTCATGTCCATTGTATACAAAAAAATACATTACAGCATTTTTGTCGCCTAAAAATTAGAAAACTGTATTTTAATATTTTAATACAATGTTATATTCAGTAGCGTTTTTATGAATAATTTGATTTAAACCAAATGTTAGAAGAAATATGCAATTAGAAATGAATGAGTTAAATTATTCGTGTTGTTGTAATGATCGTAATAAATATCGTCCTCAGTTCCCGTCGAGTCCGGCCGCGTTCTCGGCGCCGTCGCCGCCGCGCGCGGGCTACGGCTCGCCGGGGCTGGGCGGCGTGGGCGCGCGCGGGTTCGCGGCGCGCTCGCCGCTCTACGCCAGCAGCCCCGCCGCCTACCGCCAGCAGCCCAGCCCGGCCGCGCAGCCGCAGCCGCGCTTCAGCCACGACCCGCTGTCCTTCGCGAGGGACGGCGCGCAGAGCGGCGGCGCGGCGGGCGGGTTCGCGCGCTCGCCGGCGCCCGTGGGCGTGGTGGGCGGCGGCAGCACGCCCTTCCCGGCGGCGTCGCCGGCGGGCGGCGCGGGCGCGCTGCACTCGTACACGCCGTCGCCGGCGCACACGCCCTACAGCCAGCACTCGTCGCCGGCGCCGGCGCCGCTCACGCCGGCGTACACGGAGGCGCACCACTTCGCGGGCAGCGCGGGCTCGTACGGCGCGGAGCTGTCCAGCGACATCGGCGCGGCCATCTCGTCGCCGGGCCCGGTGTCGCCGGGCATGGCGGCGCTGGACTTCGAGCCGCCGCGCGACGACGCCAGCCCCATGGGCAGCACCGACATGCATCCCGGAAGCAACAGCAACTCCTCACTATCTGACTACAATAAGGTACTTGTTCATTTTATATTAACGTCTATAAGCGATGCGATTAATAACAATTATTATTTATTTCTAATGAAGTACATGACAAAAAACCACTTACGAGGCTAATAATTACATTAGTATAACACTGTATGATATTTTTTTATATCCCTCGCATAGCAGAGTAGGCAGAAAACTTAATGTTAAGATACTCTAATCCTATCAAGACACTTCAGTTCCCCATTTTCTGCAGAATTTTGGAAGAATTACGTATTGAACGGCGGAAATCAATGCCGCGCTTTGCCTCGTTACCAGATCGAGGAAATGAAAACATTAAATATTTCACTTCCTTGATTGAGAATCGAACCCACGACCTATCGCGTTTAGCCTCTTACCAGTCTAACAGTAATGGTCATAGTTATTAAGCTTCTTCTTAATTTTCTTTATTTAATTCGGTTAATTTTTTTAATGTCTCAAATTAAACAAATAAGTATTTAAATAATTTATATAAATAAAACTAATTGTAATGATATAAAAAACAATGAAATTATACAATCGAAATAAACGATATATTTATCGAGGCCAGTCGTGTCGCTGTAAAACAAGCGTGAGACTGTAAATACGACAGGAAGCTACAAAAAAGAACACAATAGAAACCTGATGAAAATAGTAATGCTATGTCTGTATGAGTTTCTGCGCAGACGTGAACGGCCTTATATGTGTATGTATATATACCATGTATATATATGTATACACGTTTATATTTGGTGTATTTTTAAACTTATGAGCATACAATAGCTGGATATCAAGTTATATAATCAACAGATCCTCCATTTGATCATAATTGAACATTGCATTGTTAAGAGGTTACAGGATATATTTATTATATATTGATGATTAAATGATAATATGCAGCAAAGCAACCCGGGCGGCGCGGAGCTGTCGCCGGCGGCGGGCGTGGGCGGCGTGGGCGGCAGCTCGTTCGGCGGCGCGCTCTACGACGCCGACTCGCGGCTGCCAGACTATCATTACCAACAGGACCAAGGTAAATGTCTATTTTAAGTGAATATAGCACAAGTCATTTATAGCTCCGACTTCCAGTCGTCGACTTCCAGTCAATACAACCTTCAATTACGTACCTCTCAAATATAAGGAACTGGATTTGGAAAGGCATATTTCTGCCGGTGACAGAATTAACGGTACATTAGCTGCATTGATGAGGCGGCATAACGTGAGCACAGCATGCAATTGCACGTTCGGTACACAATGCAGCTAAAAGAAATGAAAGAAAACCAATAAAAATATTATATTATGTTTTGTTGTATATATTCTACTCGATCAACAATTACTAAATAATTATATATTGATTGATGATATTATAATATACATATTTATCAATGATGATTTCAAGTCATTATCATATGATGCTGTCGTAACATATTAGTGTATTAATGTAAATGTATTAATAAGTAATACTCATTTCTGATATTAGATTGTAAGAAACACAAATTACAAACGATATCTTTGTTTCTTTTTCTTATACTACAACAAACGCGAGAGATGCTTGGAGCTAAAGACTTTTTTTGCCAACTAAAAAAACTGTATAGAATTTTTGCATATTTTAGATGGATAATTTTAGTTTTGATGAATCTTAACATTTTTGTTATTAAGTAATTGTTATTAATAAACTAAATTTAACTGTTTCAGGCAACAGCGTGGGTAATAGTCCCCGGTTAGACCAGCTACATCAGCATCCCTCCATGTATCCTAGCAATTTTAATAGGCAAGTTTTTGTTCTTTATAAATTAAGATATGACAATTTTCTCATAATATTTTTATTAATATAACTCATCTCAACTCAACTCTATAATATAGCTCACGGCTTAGCCTGCTTGAACTACAAAGTCATTAATTTCTTTAATCTGCATTACTTTCGTTTTCTAATAATAACATAATTTGAAAAACAATATCTATACAAGTAAGAGAAGTAAAGCTTCAGCCAATTCAATGAAACTGTTATTTATATAAATTTTGTCAAACAACGTTCTTTAAAATGGTATACCTTTTTATTTATGAACTGAGTAAAGTAAAACTAACATTAAATGTTTAAGACAGCTTGCCAAAATATAATATTGAAAATTATAATTAATCGAATAAATCGCTACTGAAATTACCGTGTACAAATCTGTCTATGGGTTCTATCTACACTCGAAGAAATGAAATATTTATTTTAATTTATATTTCCATTTCATAGCTTTAGTGTCGCGGCAAAGCGCTCAATACGCAATGCCTCTAGAATTGGCCGGAAAATGAGGAACGGAGTGTCTTAACACTATGTTCACTCTGCCTGTTGTGTGCGAGGCAGAACGTGAAGATAATTTTTATTTTTAAATAACATTTTTTATTATACATCTTCCATGTTCCACACATCAGTATATCGCCACTAAGAATTTATTATCAGGATAGATTACACTGGTTTGACACTATAATCATTTAAAGTAACTGTAAAAAGAGTGTTAATGGAGATATCTTTTATTATTGATTCAAGAACATTTAAAAGATATAAATGTATACACAATACAGGGTGAAAGAGGCAGCGCTCCATTTACGGAAACAGCATATAGGGTAAAATATTTCAAACCTATACCTAAAGAAATTAATCAAGGTGCCTCAACAGTTTGGACGTAGGATTTTTTTTTCACGATTTTTATCCATACCTGTATTTCGTGTGACGCAGTTACGTATAGATCCCAATAATATAAACACTTACTGCTACAAAAATACTACTAAAGGTTAAACAACTTTGAACTTTATCGCCAATACATACGACTCGATTTCGAAATGAAGCGTGTGCGGCGGTGTTCCTTTGATAGGTTTATGTGTGCGTGCGTCATCCTTACAAATGGCGTTTTGTTTTAAAATGACAATTTTATTATTTATTTTGTTTGAAAAAAAAAAACTTTTTCATTTTTGGGAATTTATTTTTTTCTGAATTATATTAGGCTTTTATAGAGTAGTTAAAACTGTGGTTTCATTTAATGTGGTGCTGACACTTCCACCCTGCATAATGTGTATCTCGATATATTCACAGTTTTGCTGTTTCCATATTGTAAAATAATTATAGTGATGTACGATTATGTAATTAGCATTCAAGTTGAAAAGCGAATAAGAGATGCCATTAGTTAATGTATTTTTTTGTGCTTTGCAGGTCGACTCCCACAGGCGACGGCGAGACGGGGTTCGTGCGCGGCCCCTTCCGCACGCCCGACCACCTGCACCCGCCGCCCGCGGGCTCCCCCGGCGAGTACGCGGGCGGCGACTCCGGGCCCGGCACGCCCAAGACCAAGGCGCAGGACGTGGCCTCCAAGTCGCTGTCGGGCCTGGAGTCGCTGGTGGACCAGATCCCGTCCATCGCGGAGGGCCCGGGCGGCGGCGTGGCGGGCGCGGGCGGCGCGGCGGGCGAGCAGGCGCCGCCCGTGCCCGCGCTGCCCGAGTACGCGCCCGCGCTGTACCCGCCCTACCCGGCCTACGGCGCGCCCGCGTACGGCAACAACGGCTACGGCGCGCCCTTCGTGGGCTACGGCGGCGGCTGGGGCACGGGGCTCATGCGGCCGGCGCCCGGCTACCTGTCGGAGTGGCAGTACGGGTACGCGCCCGGCGTGCCGCCCGCCTACGCGCCCTACAACTCGGCGTACTACAACGGGTACGCGGCGCCGCCCGCGCACCACCAGCAGTACCTGTCGGCGCCGCCGCTGCTGGACCTGCACAAGGGCGGCGAGCACGCCCCCTCCGTGCCCTCGGTGCCCTCCGTGCCCTCCGTGCCCTCCGTCGGCTTCGGCGGCTTCTGTTAGTGACGCGAATCTCTGGTCTCCCACGCGGAGACCCCTAGTGATGTAATTTAATCTTTTTCAAACTGAAGAGCTTAATTTGTAGGATTTATTTGTAAATATTGTACGTATTTATTTCAGTCCATCGCACGTCCCCGCATCGCCGGCCGCGCGGCTCTCTCGCTCGGCCTCGTCGAGTGTGGAGCCTCCAAAAGTCTTGCCAATCAAGTGTTTCGCGTTCTAGTCACTTACTGATTCGTGTCGGCTAGTCAGTCAAATTTTAAGGAAAATTAAATAACGAGGGCCGGCGCCGAGCGAGCCGCGCGCTGTTTGTTTATCTAAGTCACAAGAGCGGCCTACGAGATACGTGTAGATTATACTTTCGTTTAAGTTTACTTGACGAGTTGCGTGGAGTTGAGTGGAGTCGGTCACGCTGTTGCTATTTACGAGTAAACTAAGCATTTTTACAAAGTGGAGTTGATAGTGTGTATGTGATGTACTTATTACACCGCCGTGCACTATTGCGCGGCGCTGTACGGTGTTGTGCACCGCCGGTCGCACTCGACACAACGTTACCGGAACGACTAGCGTCGGTTTCATATGGTCGCTTATTTTTTACGAATCGTTGCGCCATCTTATCTTAGCGCTCGTCGCATAGGTTTAGTTTAATGTTTTAAATGCATAATATTTACACGAGGTGCTGAGGTTCGATTGTTTTGTTGTTAAACGTCTGCCATAGCGGGCGTCGTCTCGCTTTGTAGTATTCTTAAGTCTTTTGTATGTTGTTCATGTTTTTATTTCGATTCGGGCGGTAGGGGGGTAGCGGGGAGAGTCGTCTGTTGACATTATTTTGTTTGCACAAACGATAAATTTTAATGTAAGGTAAAAACGAAATAACATACGTAAGAAAGACATATACGTTAATGATAGGTTTACTCGAAAGAATTTATATATATAATAGGGGGAGTGGGGGTCGTCGTTTTAGAGGAGGGCACCGCGGTGAGCGTGCGGTGCGCGTAGATAGGAACGATATAGAAATATTTAAACACGTTGTCGCTGACTATAGTTCAATTGGAACCTCTTACATGTTTTAATATTAAATTCGTTTACTGCCGTTTTAATGCAATATGTACATAGGGGATATTTTGCCGAGTTTGTATAGGCGCTGTTTTGTTTCGTTGTGCAGTCTCCGTGGGGAGCCGGGAGCCGTTGCACTACACCTACGACGCGTTATATTTATTTATTGTTTGATTCAGAGGACGAACGATATGTTTATGAATGAAATCAACAGGGTATTTAAGATTGCTTAAGATATATTATTTTATATTTATTATTATTTTTGCGTGTTAGCGTTACTTATTTAATGTACTGATATTGTTTACTGTCGCAACACTCGCCGGCCCCGCCCCCGACTTTAGCGTTTTTGTATAAGAACCCGGTTTTAGATTTCATTGCTTTCTTATTAACTATCAATTTAAATAATGTACTACGAAATTGTTCCTCTTACGTTGTATATTATTTACAAATATTTACGTAAAAATAATTATAAAATTCTTTATATATTAAAAATGTGTCAATTGTCACTATAGTTTGTGAATTATTTAGTAACTTAGACATAAAAAAATATGTATTGCCCTTTTCTTATTAATAACTCTAATTAATAACACTATAATGATCTCTTTGTTAAGTTTCAAAAAAAATAAAAAAGACGCGGGGGCGGGGCCGCGTCGCGGGGACGCGCCTGTGTACATAAACGAGTGCTTTATTACGCTTTTTTATATTAATTATATTTCTATTTAATTTAAATCATGATTATATTTTTGCTCTACTATCGTAACCATGTTTGTATTTTATATATCGCGACGCCGACCGCGCTGTGATGGCTCACTTCCTGTCATTTTACGACTATTTAATGGTGTACTTTGCGTACTGGCCATTTTTGTAATAATATAAAATGTGATTCGTCTCTGTCCTTTTGGCATGTTTTGTATCGGGGAGGAGCGGGGAAGCGGGGGTAGTGCAACGCCAGGGGGCGGGGTAGAGGAGCAGAGAGGATGTGGGGTGTAGGTAAGTGTCTATCAACGAGTTAGTGTTAGGCGCGCACGCGGGGCGCGGGCGTGCGCGCGCGGGCGCAGGCGCCGCCCGCGGTCGCCGCGCCGGGCGGCCCCGGCCGGCGCGCCGAGGGCCGCGGATACTATTTGTACAGTATGTATATTTTTGTAAAATTCATTCTAACTTGTGGCAATATTATGAAATTTTAAAATTTATCTCTAATATCGATAATTAGTACAATTGTTATACACATGGTTTTAACGGTCGTTCATTACCGCTCGTCGCGACGGAGAGCCGCCGCCCGGAGCAATATTACATTATACACGAACACTGTCTGAAGCAATAAACTGGGACGGCGGGCTCGCGGCGGTACCGGGACTCCCTGGACGCCCCGGACGCGTGACGATAGCAACACAAGGTGAACAACAGAGCTCTGACGGGTGACGGAGTTCGAATCTAGCTCAATTTTATTGATACTTAATTATTATAATTATTATAGTAGCGCACGCCAGTGCTCGCGGGTCAGGTGCACTGTCGTCACGCGCCCGCGGCCGCCCGAGCCCGGCGTGGCCGGCGCGGCGGCGACGCGGCTCAAATGTTTGTACAGTTTTTAACGAACTTCTCGTAGTGGTCTAAGCAAGAATTATTTTAGTATATGATAAGATCTAATCGAATTACAATTAGTGTGGCGCGATCGAGTACTCGGAAGTTTTTCAAAATTTCTTTTAAGATTGTGCGTTTCTCGTGAGGTTTCATTTGGAATATACCTAATATTAAATGTCTCATTGGAAACTGACTCCGTAGAATATAATTAGAAATTAAACAGGAAAATTTTAAATAACGAAATACAACCTTAATCTTAAGTAATGTATTATAAAAATAGGTGTAAGGTAAAAAGTTATTAACATTGTATGGAAAAATTGTGACAAAATTATAGTCATTTGTAATATTAAACTGATGTTTTATTCTGCCCTTTATATTATCCTAAGATTCAGTTTACAATATACTTAATGAAAATATGTATATGAATGTGCTTCAATTTATTTAATTTTCTAAAGTATTTGGATTTAGTACAATTACATTATTGTCGATAATCATATTTTCAAAAAATGCTAAAAAAATGGTCTTTACTATTCCTAAAATTTTACAAACCATAAATCCTAATGTTGAGCAGGAAATTTTACTATTATAATCTGTAGCTGCAGAATTTCAAATAAAATTTACTATAGCTTAGCTACAATTATTTCTTCTAATGTACAACGTCAGAATAATAAGTATTATTTAAATAAATCATTGAAACAGAAACTCAAAAACTTCAGTCAAATAAAATTAACATTTGTAATGTTTACTAAATATAAAATTTTTGTTTGTCAAAAATAATAAAAATATCAAAACCAAAATCAAAATGTTTTGTTTTTCCGTATTTCAATTAAATTAGAGTGTATATGTAACATTTAATTAGTGAATAAAACATTTATTTATTTATTATTTAAATGATATGCTATAGCATTTCATTGAAAATTGTTTTCAATTTTATAACATATAATTCGATATGATAAAAACAAGAGTTTAAGCATATTTTTTGATATGCGGTAACAAAAAAAACCAAGATTTTAAATGCAATTCATGTTGTAACTCATTATTAATATATAGAATTTTAGAAAAAAATACCTTATTCAATGCTGTTTGTAACAATTTTTTAAGGTGCTGCGTTCATTCCTTCTTCGAATACTGAAAATGTATAAAAATAAATGAACATTTTTTTTTATTATTCCATTATTCAAAATTAGGCGCGAAAACACAATGGGCAGTAACAGCCTAATAGAATCTTGCCACTTACCTACTTAAAAATTCTTGCCAGCAATAATTTATTAATAAAAAAAATGTCAAAGAAAAAAGCAAATTTAGCGTTTAACATTCAATTAAAATAGATGTTCGTACATGAAATAAAGAACTCTTAGATAGCTAAACTAATCTATTTATATATACACTATAACAAAAATTAAATATTCTATAAAATTATCTTACAAATTTATAAATATGCACAGTTTATTTTAACAAAATTCTAAGTTAAGGTTAAATTATGATATAGATGAGAAAGATATGTTATAAATTTTTGTTTTTGTTAAAAATATATTACTTACAAAACAAACAAAAAATACATTTGAGACAGCTGGTATCGTGCTTATACATTTTGTGTATATGTAGGTACTAAAATCTGCTTGACGACAAAAGTTACGAAGTGTTTTTCATGTCAAGGTACTGTCAGCATTCTAATTTAATTATTCTGTAACATATAAATAGTAAGTAAAAAAATTAAAGTACTATTTTATCTAAAATTTGATATTTTTATTTTTATTTTAGATTATTTATTAAAAATATTTATGTGATTGTAAATTACTCTATAATTGTTTATTATTTTTCTTTGTGTATCTTAAAGAACCTAGAGCAGTTTGATGGCTTCAAAACCATAGACAAGTTGACTTGTCCAAGAGGTTCCCAAAAGATCAGTGGATTGCCTGTAGATTTCGGTGGATTGAGATGTCGGATATCGGCAGCGGTGACGAAGGGATTTCTAGTCAGAGTACGTATTTATTTAAAGCGGTGTAGCGACTGAATCGCGTTACGTTTCGCGCCGTTTCCGCTCACCATCGCGAAAAACGACCGTCGCCGTCGTAACGTTCGAAAGTAAATATCTCATTGTTCCCGTTTCAAAATGGCGAATTCGGGTCTGTTATTAGTAGAGTGTTGAGGCCCCGGCGGGTTCCGGCGCGGGCTAGCGCTGCGGCGGCGGGCGACGGCGCGGCGGCCCGCCCGGCTCGGTGTTAGCACCGGCGGAGGTTGACGACCTATCGATTTTTTCGTCTGCGACCTCCCGTCGGCGGGCGGGCCGGTGTCTGGTGGTGGCGGCGGCGGCCCGGCGGAGCGCCCGCGCCCAGCCCTCGTCTGACGGGCCCACACCATGGCAGGTCAGTGGCTGCGACCTCCCAGCCTCCAGCCCCCAGCCCTCAGCCCTTTGCCCACTGCTCAATGCCCACTAGTCGTATTGCATTCTGGTTAACGCTCAAGTGACTGCATTAGTTTGATTTCATTTCGAATCACTAAGCCAAGATGACTTGTGTTGTGTTTCTTTGTTCCTACTTTTAATGACTGTCAGTGTGATCAGTTAGTGTCCAGTGCTTTGTGTGCCAGTGTCAGTGGAATAGTTTGCAGTGTATTTTATGCCAGAATAAACAAATCTCAAGTAATAGTTACTTTGGAACAAAGGAATCTGGAAGTTGCTAACTGTGCTTGCTTTAATATGACAGCTATATATTGATTGAATTTGACTATACAGAATTTGACATTTTGTTGCTTATTACATTTAATTTTTAAATAATAAAAGCATTTTAAATTTTATCAAGCATTGTAGAATATTCAATGTTCATTTGTATTTAATTCAAATTTAAAAGAAAATAAACAATTTTTTAAGCGATCATAGTTGTCTTACAGTACAAGTATGTTCCCATTACCTTTTATCTTTGTACCAATGAAGCAGGTATCCAAACCAATTCTTATAGATAATTTCCACACAAAAGAAATTTATTGAATAAACACTCTTTACTTATTTTTTATATCAAATATTGAGGAACATTTTTTGTTACTAGTACCTGTAAGTAATTCAAAAAGACATAGTTTTATGAAATTGTGTAATGTATAAAAAATTATATTTCCAAAGTAGCTGTGACTGAGATAAGCAAAACAGTTGGACTTTTTTGTGGTGATTATGTTGCATTTTGTAACAGTAGGCTTGTTTTTTGTTAGCTGAATTTTTTTTTGGCTCTTCTGTATAACTTTATATACTTTATTTTTCTATTAGATGAAAACCTACTAAAATCCTTTATTATGTGACTATAGGAGCAAATCATTAATTTTGTGAAATTTTTAATTGAAACTTTTGTACAAATTGAGTAATTTATCATTCATATCTTCTCTAAAAGAGAATCTAGTGTACAGTGAAGCCTTTTTAATCAAATTATATACTTTATAATTAAGTATATTTTTATTAGATAATTTTATCTTCAGATAAGTTGAGCAATGCTCTTAGATAAAAATAGTGTATTCTGTCTTGTTATTATATCTAATAAAATCTTTATAAACTATCAAAAATTTCAATTTGTATAGAACACCAGTCTATATAGATAATTTTCAAATATAACATTAGTAGAATAATTTTAGAAGGCTTGTCATTCAAATCCACTCAAAAGTCTTACTCAATTGTAAATTTAGCTCCTCATTGGACCCTTATGACTTACATATATAAGGTGGGTGGTTCATGACCCAAACTGGATATTTTTCTTTGCTTTACAACAGGGGTTCCCAACCTTTTCTTGATGAAGGACCACTTTTATATCATTCTTGGTAGCAGGGACCACATGTAGGTATAATAAAAATTTACTGTGATAATCAAACGGAAACTTTGCCTCACCATCCCCAGTCAGAAAATTAAAATTGTTCGTGGACCAAATTTAGGCTTCTGCGGACCACTGCTCCCAATCAGTGCTTTAAAAGGATTAGAAGAATACATGCTGTAGTCTTCTAGAGCAATTAGTAACTGAACAAGTTTTCTGAAAACCTTTATTGAACAGAAAACCTTTTTGGTTGTTTTTTGTTACATTTTTACATTGTAGAAGTAGGAGTTAAAGGTATAAAAATCTCTATAATTTGCCAAAAGATCCTGCCTGTCTGAAATATCATCAGTTTATTCCTAGAATAAACTTTAAATGACCATTCAATCATAAGAGACAGGAGCTTGGTTAGTGGAGGCAAGTGTTAATGCACATTTTCAAACCTACACTTAAGTTTTGGGCCCCGGGCACTGCACCAATATAGTGAAATCATTTAATGCTAGATTTGCTGTTTCTTCTATTTGTCTAGCATCATATAATAACAGAGTAGGTAAAGAGTACCTAGTATTCTGGATTGCTGTTTCTTCTATTTTTCTAGCATTATTCTATATCACATATAATAGCAGGGTCGGCAAAGGGCACTTAGTATTCAGACACTATTCTTCACACTTAGCCAAATTTAAGAGGCATTGTGACATTTTATTTCTTTGATTATTACTTGGTTACAAATTGCTACGTATGTTGAATTTGAGAGATTTTTATATAGAATCTTATTAATTTAATTAGCCACTCCTTTGATATTGATTTACATTTAAATGTTATAGACCCCATCTTTAAGAATTATACTTACTTGTGTATATATATTTTTAATATACAGGAAGCAGGAAAGTTTCTTAATTTAAACATATTTGAGTTTGACCCCCACTTGGGGGAATGATTATATTTAAATTATTTTCATTTCCACTCTATGGTGACTCAGCCATATCAACATGTAATGCCTCCAAAATTGGTTGGTGCATGAGGAATAGAGTGTTTCAACACTAGGAGTGTTAATAGAAATTATTCTTAAATTTTGACTTATGTCAACAGTTCGCTTCTCAGCAGAACTGCGTTTCTTGATTTTGGTAGCTTTTTAGTATTTTAGTTTGTCGCAAAGTGTTGTCTATTTCAAAAGTGTTGTCTAAAGTGTTGTCTATTTCAAAAAAATATATTATTAAGAATAAACAAACAACGTAAATATATAAACATAAGTTTAAATTAATATTACAAATTAACATTGGAAAATAATTCTAATAAAATTTTTGCAGTTTTTATAGTATTTATAACACAAAATCTGCAAAAACAAAATTCTTTTTATTAATTGCTGTATAAAATTGGCTGAACTCTGTACTACTATACTTTGTATTCTATTCGTTTGGTGGACTGACTATCTTACTGAAAACACTGTTATCGTATACGTTCTCATTTGTATACTTTCGGCAATTAATTTATTCTTGGTTGCCATTCTTATCAATACACGTTCCTTGCTACTTTCATAGCTAGGCGCGCTCTCCGCCCAAAACGCCGGCCCTAGCGGTCATTGACCTTTAACGGATTGATACGTCCCACGGTCGAGTCTGCTTGCTAAACATCACACTTGTACATAGCTGTATATCGTTGTTTTATATCTATTAATATATGAATTAATGTATTGTAAATGGATCTCATATTCTTTAGTCCTTAAGAATTTTGGCCGAAGATAGAACTAGGCATATGTGTAAAGTGGCGGAACTCAATATCGCGCTTTGCCTCGTTACCAAAGCGAGGAAATGGAAATATTAATAGGTAGAGTAGGCATCGAATCCACAACCTCAATTTCAAAGTCGCATGCTTGTGCCGCTGCGCCACGATGCTCCCCAATTTTAAATAATTCCATTTAAATTTCATAGCCGATTTTATGTAAATGATTCACTGATTTGCAATTATTTAAGGTCCAAGGACGAATTTTGCTAACCGATACACTTTCACCATTGACCCATCCAGTGGTATTTGAATATATTGGGCAACTATTGTGAAATGAAACTTCGCGAGGTGCGAACCGCGAATTTAGTTCCACCCGTCATTGCGTCACGCCATATTAACATGGCTGTCTCTGTATAAGGTTCCTTCTACGTTAACATCGTCAATTGTTCTCAACTAAGGAATATAAGACCATTTTGATACATAGTATGAAATAAAAATAAATATAATATATTGACTAGTTAATTCACGTTTGCTAAAGAAAACAACATTGTACAATATAAAATAAGATATGAAAGGCAACCTAAGTTATATCGCCTTATGTGATTCATTTAATTTTAAATATTACTAGTTCAAATAAGCATAGTGGATGAAACAACATAATATAATATATTTCGCAACGTAATTAATATATAATATAATTAACATCTGTACTCGACAACGAGGCACACGGAGGTGCACAAAAAGAGCCACGCTCGATGTAAACTGCTCCTTCTCGTGCGCGCAGCGGGTTGAGGTGTGATTTCTCAAGAAAAAAAAATATGGTTTCACTTTTTTGTCCGTCTAGCTCGCGTCTGTGGCTAAATTGTGTCTGCTGCCAATGACCCGCCTTGAACCACTTACATAACGACGCAATCCGACTCCGGCTCCACCTCCACCGCCTTATTGGATTTATTTACCACTAACTGATTAACTATTAGACAATATTTCTATTTATTACGTTCTAACCTGTGTTTGTCTGTGCGAGCTACCCATTGTTCCGAGATTTACATTAATTATGAAAGTCGCTCCTTAGGGCGCGGCGGAGTGATGCCGTCTGATGGATGGCTCTGACGATTTATATATTATTGAAGAACTAATATTGTTTTACATTATTTGTTTAGATGTTTTTTTTTAAGTAATTAATATAAGATCAAACGAAGTTTTGCTGTATAAATAAATCATTACTTATTTTACTTGTGTAAAATATTTTACGAATAGCAGTTTACATTTAGTCACTGAGAAAAGACATATCGAAAGCGGTTATTTATAGGCGTCATATTATAATAGGACGTTTGGCCTCGAAAAATTATATTCTTGGAAGAGATAGTTCCACATTCACTGTAAGTGTTCTTACCAACGTGCCTAGCTTTACGACGGTGACCTAGAACTGTAATTCTTTTAATAGACAGTTTTTGGGATTTAGGTGAGCATGACTCACATCAAAAGATTGGGGCGTAGTCCTGAAAATTTATCATAAAATTGCCAGATGTCCGGTTGATCACCTCGAAGCCTTATTGTGTCGATATTTATACGTTATTTGGTTATATATACAAATTACATTAAAATAGAACAAAGTAGATGTTTCCTTCTAAAATAATCCAACTCATACAGTGAAGGACATTTGCATGCAAAATCTAACACTAGAACGTGCCGATACAAAACCGCAAACCTAAGTGTGTTGGGCGTATCGTGTAATGCGATGGTATGCAGCAACGGGTCATTTATAATTCTTCTTTGTGTTTTGCCTTCCCAAGTGACCTGGTCCGGTTAAGGTAAGGTGCCGGTGTCCCAAAGATGATGCGCAATATCGGTACGCGCGATGTATGCAAATCAGTCATATTTATTGATATCTATGAAAGATGAGTATTTAATTATTTCAAATAATATCTTCGTGGTATTTAATAGCAGTTTTCATTAAGTATCTGTAAGTCACTGGGTGGCCAATAACGCGAATATCAGATGTCCACTTACAGATCTGTAACTACCAACTATAATACTGCAGTTTAATATGCCTAACCCTCCAGCTAGGTCGGAGGCCAGTGTATCGATACTCGCCGGTGTGCGTTAAGCCGCTTTGTGCCGGAGGCCTTGTCACGTGCAATCCGAGCCGAACCACTCGCCCGTGGCCGGTCACACTCCTTACCACCACATTTTGCTCCAATTTAAATTACAACCTGTATGGTAAACATTTGTTTCCAATACTATTGCTGATTATACTTAAAATTAAAGTTATTAAAATCTTGAATCTATTAAAATCTAAATCTTGAAATCTTTTTCTGAACGAATATTATCTATAGATGCTAGCTGCCAAATTTCATAATTCTAGGTTAACTGGAAGTACCCTATTCATTTTCATTCCCTTTATAGTATCGAAATAGGCGTTTTTGGCTAAATAAACGGCCATATCTTGTTTAAGTAAATGTAGAAATACGTTTTTAATCAGGTAATCATGGAGCCGTAGATCTAGGTATATGGTTTGAATTTCAATTCGATATCTTCAAGAGTTCCTGAGATAAAGGCTCTTGACAGACAGACGGACAACAAAGTGATCTTATTAGAATCCCTTTTTGCCTTCAAAGGTACGGAACCCTAAAAATTATCATAAAATGCTAATAACTTCTTTAGTAACCTAGGGCACTGTACTATGATAGCACTGGCGCACTGGCGGTGCGGTTACTTTTTAGTGCTCCTATTTATCGGCAGTCAGCTCTGTCTAGTAACTGTAACAAAGCGAACAAATAGCCTTACTTGTTCAGTTGCGTGTTTCATTACTATAATATAATTTAAGCAAGGCAGGGTTGCACACGCGCGGGTCGAATTGTAAATAAAATGGACGAAAGTGACAGTGACAGACTATTTTTTACCCTAATTTTTCAACTTCGCCTTTTTAAATTTACCAATACATGGCTATGCACTGTTATTCTTCATATAATATTTGGTTGAAAGAACTGGCTTTGTAATTTTATAAAAAAAATATAGGTATTACTCTTAGAATTCGCTTTCTTTGTGCCGCCACCATGAGCCAGTCCAGTACTGTACCTAAATCACACAATGTGGTATTTGAATTTGTCGGTTTTTGAATGTGGATAATGCAGTAAAATATGTGTTATTTATACGTGGAACAGTATCAGTACTTATTATTATCACAATATTTTTAGCACCAAAAATTGTAGAAGGATATGCTTACAAATTTTACTTAATTTGCTTGTCCGTACGTCTGTTCGCTTGAGCATTGCCAAGAAACCACAGCTATTAGTACCTATTACTGTCTGGATTGCGCTTGACGTGTAGTTAGCAATATATATTATAGTTTTTAATATAAATATTATGTTTATAATATAAAAGTTTTCCAATTTTGCAATTATGTATGTGAAGAGAACCTTACAGACGCTATATGTATAAAATGTGTGGAAAGTCGTACACATTATAATAGGGTCCATCATGAAACGGACGGTCAGATCTTTATTTGTTCAGTTTAAAACCCTCCTCATTTTCTCGTTACATTCTCTCCCATTATATGTATTATTTTATGAACGCACGTAAAACTCACTTGTTATTTTAATATTATTACAGAATATCATGGTCCAGGCATGGAGGCGGGTGGAAACAATTTTGACTCCGGTAAGTAATTAAAAAACTAAATGGAATATGTATTGGAAATATTGTAAAATATTTTTAAGTACTACGTCGCCCTCATCCGTAGTATTAATTTTAATGGGAAGTAGTGTACTTATTTCGGTTTGTTTTCTGCTCTTAAAGATGGGATAATAATATAGGTAATGAAATATTTTTATGTCCTCAATCTCGTAATGAGGAAAAGCGCCACGTTGAGTTCGGCCACTCAACACGCAATTCTTCCCGAAATCGGCGGAAACTGGGGAACGGAAGTGACTTAATGAGAACGGTGTGTCTTAACACTAGGTTTCCATATTGTTTTCTTTTCTTACTAATAGGTAATAGTAGTCTTTTTATTGTTCTTAAGTGTTATTCCACACTAAGGAAAGAAAAATACTTTTTAGAAAACGTATAAAAATTTCAACGTAGCGGGATTTGAACCCGCGCCTCTTGGAAACCGTCCAAGCACTCTGACCAATTAAGACACACGTTCTCATCGGGCCACGTTGAAATTCTTATATGCTTATTGCCACTTATTTTTGTTTATATTATTTGAGGTTTTTACAAATTTCCGCTATCCAAAGATAATTGCTTAAAATTATCATTTGGCTAGAGAGAATGTAATTTATTAAATATTTTTTACATTTTAAAGTTTGAGTTCAACTTCCACTACGTTCAAATATTTATTTGAACGTAGTTTTTCTAAAAAGTATTTTTCTTTCCTAAGCTAAATAACGTTTTGAAATGTAAAAAATAAATCGTAACATATTAATAATTTGACGTTAACTAATATGAGTTAATAAAAAAAAGCATTGCCATGAAAAAATATAATAAATATTATATGGGCAAGAGTTATTATATTATAAAGTTGACATTATGGTAAAACGTGTAACTCAGCTAATGGTGTTTAAGGTTCAAATCTCAAGCATCGTTGTTTTAAAGTTACAGCTACTTGAAAAACTTACATCTTTGTATTAGGATTGTTAGCATATTTATATACTTGCCTATATATATATACGTGCCTATATATATACGTGTACGTGTACGCGGCGTAGTGCGAAACAAAAAAAAAACATACAAAATTACCATATAATATTGCGTGGGCCTCTAATTTTGCTAGCACTCGTAAAACCCAGTCGGTTCCTGTTTGGGTTCCAATTGGAGGTCGTTGAACTTGTTTAAAAACAACTTTTTATGTTATCTAACGTTTTATTGATGTCGTGAAAATCGCGCTGTGCCGCGGCGTCCTATCTTACATATACATAATAAAATCAAATCAGGTTCACGCTCTATCCCGCACACAGCAGGGTAGGCAGAGGGAACTTAGTGTTAAGACACTCCGTTCCCCACTTTCTGCCGAATTTTGGAGGCATTGCGTGTTGAGTGGCAGAACTCAACGCCGCGCTTAATCCAGAGCGAAGAAAATGGAAATATAAATTTAAGTAAATATTTCATCTCCTCGAGTGGGGATCGAGCCCACAACCAGTCGGTTTTACAGTCACACCTCGTGCCGCTGCGCCATGACTGGCCTCTGGACATATACATACTTATGTTAATTTATATTGTATTATTATTCAATGTAAAAATTACAATAAACACATGTTTTATTCGTTCGCAAATTCTTGTAGTAGGCATGTGGTTATTGACTTCTTTTTTAAGGTTACGTGAAATCACTTGGCCGCCTGATTCCGTACTTTTGGCATAATTTTGATTTAGATAAAAAAAATATTTTTTTATAGTATGTAGTATAACTAAATGAAAGGTTTCGAAGTAGTAAGAGCATTGCCACTATTGTCATAATCGGTTTTTTTTGAAATACCATTTTTTTTCTATAAAGTAGGTACGAAATAGTATATACATTCGGGCGGCTGCTAGCAAACGTTGTAGTATGTTAGGTATGTATTATGTGTATGTAGAAGTATAGCCAGTGGTATGGATAAGCAAAGGAAACGACGGTGCGTGTCTGTCTGTAACGCGTTGCAAAGCTGAGTAATCAATGGCGATTTCTAATTACGATCGTTCGAGTTTCGACACCTGCCTGTTGGATAATACATAATAGAATACCAAATTAATTAACATATTTTTTTGCAAATTTATTTAATTAATAGGTAAAATAAAATTAGAAAGTACTCTACAATATAGAATGAAAGTTGCGTAGTTTTTTTTGTTTGAGTTCTGCTTCTGCAAAGACATTAGTAATAAATAGAGATAGAAATTTGTATCCAAAGATAAAGAAATGCGGCTTAACTATTCTTGAAACTTGTTATTTACTAGGAATTACTTACAGTGTATAAGGGCTAATGATTCAGGCTATACGTTTTTGTTTGCTAAATTCCTTATGCCCTATATACAGTTTTTATTATTTATAAAATTTTAATTTTAAAACATTTGCTTTTCTATGTCATTTAAACACTAGACAGACGTTAGAAATATTTCAAAATATTCTAAATTTAGGCTAGCTTAGTACACAGTAACTAATACTGTATATTACTAGTCGCAGCCGTACCCGCACACAGCAGGGTAGACAGAGAGGAAATCTAGTTTTAAGACACTCCGTTCACAATTTTCCGCCGAATTCTGCAGGCATTGCGAAACTCAATGCCGCGCTTTGCCGTACTCCGTACTACCGAATTCTGGAGGCATTGCGCGTTGAGTGGCAGAACTCAACGCCGCGCTTTGCCTCGACACCAGAGCGAAGAAATGAAAATATAAATTTAAATAAATATATCAGTTCCTCGTGGAGATCAAACCCACAACCAGTCGCGTTTTTAGTCACACACTTGTGTCCCTGTGCCACGATTTGCCTCTTATTATTGTTTTTGTAGCCGTATCGGAATCCTATAGGAATTTTGGAAATTCCTCTGGGAGCCTACGTGCTGAATTTCAGCATTCCTCCCCGAGTAGTTTTGTCTCTGTGTTTGTCAATCGTTCAGTAACGGAAGAGTTTTGTATATAAATTAAAATGTATAAAAAAATACAAGAAAAAATTAAGCTCCCAAAACACGTGTAAGCGGCAAAAAGTAATAGACATTCATCTATGCCATTAATGAGTCGAGGATAGAATTTATATATATTTTTTGTTTTACTTATAATTTAAACATCGTATTCGTATTCAAGCTTTTAATTTTTTTTATGTTTATAGTAACATCTGTATATATTTTACTATTTTGAGGCAATTTTAAGATAAAATACCCACTTAATTTTCATTGTTTATGTTGCAAGATGAATTGTTATACAAAATTCTACACTTAGAAATTTATTTACTATTTACTTAGGACTTCTACTTTACTGTTCTAATAAGAATAATAATAAAACACCATAACAGATAAACGATTATAGGCATGTGAACTTGCCAGATGATAGCAACTGCTAATATTATAAGAATTAACTTTTTATCAGCTTCACGCTATATTCCGCATATACCAAGGTAGACAGAGGGAACATAGTGTAAAGACCTTCCTTTCCCGATTTTCCGTCTTACAACTTCTTTTTTTCGTCCCGATTTTCCGTCTTACAACTTCTTGTTGTCGTCTTTCCCAATTTTGGCGATATTACGTGTTGAATTATAGAACTCTACGCCTACTCTATCGTAGAAATGAATAATTTCCTCGATCGGACTTACAACCGTTGCGTTTCCAGTCAGACGCTGGGCCGCTGCGCCACGATGGACTTATGAATGAAAATGTATATAGAAAACGTGTATGTTCCAGGTCAACAGTCACAAGAGCAGGAGTTGGCGACAAAAATGCTACAGATACAGTCAAAGAGGTTTTACCTCGACGTGAAGCAGAACCGGCGCGGACGGTTCATCAAAGTAGCAGAGGTTTGTTTTTTGTACTCACACTCACCAACGCTTATTGTCCTACTGTATTACACAAAACTTACTTGGTTGTGGGTTCGATCCCCACTTGAGGAGATGAATATCTACTTAAATTTATATTTCTATTTCGAACTTTATATTTCCATTTTTGCTCTGGTATCGAGGCAAAGCGCGGCGTTGAGTTCCGCCACTCAGCACGCAATGCCTCCAGAATTCGGCGGAAAGTGGGGAATGGAGTGTCTTAACACTAGGCTCCCTCTGCCTACCCTGCTGTGTGCGGGATACAGCGTGAAGCTGATTTATTTATAGTCGTCGCCCGCCACTTTGCATGGATATTACACGTGGAACGTAGCTTACGTGGCTCTTTTCCCCTTCCCGCTGAAATTTCAAGAATTTCTCTAGTAGTGAGGCGTAGTAAATTATAACTTTATAATTTAAAAAAAAATTTAAAACCGTGTCAGGTCACCTTAAAATATATGTAAAAGTGGATAAAATGGACGGTAGCTTTCACAAGTATTATCCTTTGTGACTAAATTGGTCCATTTCTGAGCCAAAGCTTGTAATCACAGCGCTACTGTCTGTCGCTTGTACACTGTACAGGACAGTGACGTTCCGTTTACTTTGTAACCGTGGATGGCCCCAGTGCTTGATAAATTAACTTTAGATGACTAAACGATCTATCTATTCGTATATTTTTTTAAATTATTGGTTAAAAAGATGAACTTTAAAAGTATTTAGTGAATATATATTGTATCTGCACATTACTACCATTAAAAAACCTTACAATGTAGTTTAAACAGTAAAATGACATAATAATATCTTGTGATATACTACAAGGACTGCAAATCAAAGAACAAATGTGTGAAATGAGATAGTTGCAAAATATAGTGAGTAACAAAAACAGGTCAGACGGACGTCTGTAGGCATTAGGCAGCTATCATGGGACGTGGACGCGGCCACAATTGGGCGAGGCCAATATTATAGGTTGGTGTCGTTAGCCGATTGAGGCCAAATTATATTGAAATCTAATAGTCGACAAACTTTTACAAATTAATTTTCAATACCCTTATTTAATACATATAGACATTGCTTTAGTTACTTTACTGATAGTAATATTTAGCATTTAGCATTTTTCTGAAAAAACACTAACGAATTTCGGTAGCTTTTTATTTGAAACTTCTGTTCATATAAAATTGAATTGAAAAGTTGTCGGAATTTCGCGCTTGTATATTTAGTTAATAAAAAACAGTCAGACAGGACACGAACGATATTTCCCCGGTTTTAGGTATTGCTGGAAATTAGAAAATTCTCATTGTTCTTTTACCTCCGTACCGACGACGGTACTGCTATTGTAAAAATAAACGGGTGTGTCGTGCATCCCGACTTCCATTACGACAGACAGACAGGGACACCTGCCTGTACTACGCCCGAGTTGATATTCGCGCTTTGTATTTCACGCAACACCGCGATGACTCTAGACAAATCAAAATCTGTCAAGGTGTACATGTAGGCTAAAATATATATTTTTTAAATCGATTAATTAAATTAGGATCGATTTTATAAATTTACTGATAAAGTTGACGGTTTATTCGAGATAAAACTTGAATCGGTTTTAACAGCTTAAACGCTAGCATTACGTGACACATGCGCCTTACGTCAAAGTAATTTGGCAATTGTTGTTGACTAATAGAAGGCACCTCGCGTTACGTAAATTGACGTCGATGCAATAGATTTCGGATAAGGTGATTATTAGGCCGATGTCGTAATCTTTTTGATTCGCAAGAATTTTCACTGTCTTTATACAGTCAACCCTCCTATAACGCGGCACTCTCAGAGCGCGGTTTTCATATAACGCGGAGCTGAAATTGCGACAGCCCTCCTATAACGCGGGTCTCTTATAACGCGGTTTCCGTTCAACAGCATCCTATAAGTTTCTTCCGCGCAGCCTTTGAATGACTCTAGTACTCTTCTCTCCAATGTAAAGATGAATTAAGTAAAGAAGACATTTTGCCCATTAAAAGAAGACGAGTTAGGCGACTCATATCTGACAGCGAGGATAAGTGTTGAAAGATTACATAATTTTACATTACATTTTAAAGTCTTTCTTATTTTACTTGGAAAATAGTTTTTTAGTTTAATTTTTGTTTCGTTTTTTGTATTATTTTCTTATAAAACATTAATTAAAATAATTTATTAAATAAACATTCAATTAAAATAATTTATAATTTATTTAGAAAACGTATAAAAAATTGAATGTAGCGGGACTCGAACCCGCGCCTCCTGGAAACCGACCAGCCGCACTGACCACTAAACAATACGTTGAACGTGTGTGTTCTGAGACATGCGCCTGGTCGGTGTCCAAGAGGCGCGGGTTCGAGTCCCACTACGTTCAAATTTTATATGTTTTCTAAATAAGTATTTTTCTTTCCTAAGTGTGGAATAACACTTTAAAAATGTTTAAAAAAAATTATAATTTATCTTGTCTTTGGAATTATTGGTCTCCATATAACGCGGTACGAATGATGTGATTTGTACTAATTATGAGTTTCTTATAGCGCGGTTTCCATACAACGCGGTAGACGGTTTCCATAGAACGCGCTACGAATTAGCCTGGTTTGTATGGTTAAATCCGAGTTTCTTATAGCGCGGTTTCCGTATAACGCGGTACGCACTCACCGCGTTATAGGAGGGTTGACTGTATCTTTGAGTCCAGATGTGGCGCACATGCACGAGTGAGTGACTGTTAAACGCGACTGGCTGTGGGTTCAATCACCACTGGAGGAAATTAAATATTTAATATATTCATTTTCATCGCTTTGGCGTCGACCGCGGCGTTGAGTTCCGCCACTCAACACGCAATGCCTCTAGCATTCGGCAGAAAGTGGGGAACCCAGTGTCTTAACACTAGGTTCCCTTTGCCTACCCTGCAGTGTTCGCGATACAGCGTGAAGCTGATTTTTGTTTTATTTAAAAGATGTTTAAAATTAATATAGAGTAGGTTGGAGGAAATTATTATCTATTAATATTCGATTCATCCATTTCTGTCTTTTGCGATGATTAGAAAGTTCAAATACTATGACATTCTATTTTAGTGCTTGACTTTTTCTAAGTTTATTACTAACTTTGTTTAAATGTAGTTGTGACATTTATAATAGAAAATAATATAATAACTTTTGTTTTTTTTTGTTTCAATTAACGTAAAAGTTGCGTGACTAAAAATAGTTTGTTGATTGTTTCTTTTGAAAAGCCAAAGTTCTAAATATCTCAGTATAGTTCCTTTATTTGTGATTAGTTGGAAAACTAAATTTTATTATTATTTATATTGTAATGCTTTTTGCTTAGTTTAGGTAAGCTCATATTATAAGCAATAGAATTTGAAGTAAGTTCAGCCTTCATTAAACTTTCAGTCCCTGCCGAAAGTTTTTTATAATTTATAAGAGAGTTAAGTATCTAGAAATATACTTTATAAGGATGCATCAAGAGCAGCATATAAAGTGCATTTCTAGATATTGAAATGATAGGTAAACCAAGCAAATTGCAGCCTATTTTGTGGGTATTTAGAAAAGTCTTATTCTACATTCATGAAAAAAAATAACACCAGCTTGGATAGATTCTAAAAGGCGTGGGTGGGCGTATTTTTTTTACGTTTTTTTAATATTTTTGTATTTATTGTTGCTGATTTGTATTGTACTACGTAGATCGGCGCAGACGGGCGTCGCAGTCAAATCTTCCTGGCGATGTCGACGGCGGCGGAGTTCCGCGACCACTTGTCCAGCTTCAGCGACTTCTACTCGTCGCTGGGCCCGCCCAACCCCGACAACGTGCCCGACGACGGCAAGCTCAAATCTGAGATGATGCTCAAGGTTTTTAAATTGAATGTGTTTTTTTTAATAAATCGAATTTGTGATTATATAAAATTATAAAACCATGCATGCATGAAGCATATGGTGTAGCAGTCTAGCTTCTTCAATGCGTTGATGGAAAGTGGTACTCGTTGATGATCTTCTAGGTTTTTTCTCTTGCACCTAACCACCAATTTATAATATATGGTCTTATAGTTTGCCCCTATTTCGATATTCTAAATGTGAATAATAAAACAGAGACAGGCCTTTTACTACAAAATATAATATGTTGTTTGTTAATGTAATATGGTTTCTTATTCTATTTTAGTATTCATTATTAATTCAAAAATAATGAATTGAATTACTTGTAACTATATTTATTATCATAAACGACTAATGGTTTCCTTTGTTCGGTTCATAGTAAAGTATGTACGTAGGTTATTCATAAAATGCAGATGATGAGTGACACGCGATAGTTCTCAAGAACTGTGTAGTAATGTATGAATTAGGAGCGTGTGCAGATGATTCGCGCGGTTAGAAGATCGCGAGACATTAGAGGCTCATATATTGCAGCTCGTTCGTTCCTTAAGCTATGGTAATCCAACGCTCGCTAGTCCAGATGCCAACGACTCACAGTGGGCGTGGTCCGCAGGACAACCGGCGCTACTACCTGGACCTGAAGGAGAACTCGCGCGGGCGCTTCCTGCGCGTGTCGCAGACCATGACGCGCGGCGGGCCGCGCTCGCAGGTGGCGCTGCCGGCGCAGGGCATGATCGAGTTCCGCGACGCGCTCACCGACCTGCTCGACGACTTCGGCACCGACGACGGCGGGTGAGGCGCTTGGCAACAAATCCTTACCAGAACCAGGAAATTTAAATATTTAATACTCTTAAGTGAGAATCGAACCCATAACCATCGCATTTTACAATCGCACGCTTGTGTCCCAACGTCACGACCGTCTACATCATCATCTACATATGCATTTCTAAGCCGCACACCACTAACCGCTACGCAAAAAGAACAACTTAATTTAAAGAAATAATTTATTTTCATACCTATATATATGTAAAGTGATTAATACCAAAATTGTATATCCCAAGGCTTAATAAATTTGTGAGGACAACACATTATACCATTTTGTTAGAGTTACTCCAAACATCATTCTTGTGACAGTCCATTAACAAGAACGGTTGTTGTTTTAGTTAATATAAACACTTTACTTTTCAACTAACCAAGTAAAATATTTTAAAAACACTAATTTATATTTTCAATATAATAGGTTCAAAGGCGAGCTGCCGGAGGGGCGGCACCTGCGCGTCGACAACAAGAACTTCTACTTCGACATCGGGCAGAACAACCGCGGCATCTACATGAAAGTCAGCGAGGTGGTACCATCGTTGCAAGTAATTGAGACGCGCGACGGCGCTCTTCACTATGCATGGTTCACACCCCGACTCCTAAACCCCAAACCCCGAGACCCCAAAAACACTAAACCTCAAACTACAAAGGCAAAAATTCAGAACCTAAACCCATAATGCATCAGCTCCCGACTCCGAACCCCGACCTTCGAGTCTCTAAACCCCCTAAACCTTCCCACTTTGATACATATCTTTGTCCATACAGCGTGAAATTTAGATTTTTTTTTGATGTGAAAGTATTATTTTTGTTTCTACCCGCATGTATAGTGTCAAATGTGATTTATTTAAATCCAACGCATTCATTATTTCAGAAAATTGTTACCTCAGTGTTGAGGCAAATATTCAAAGGGTATTATAAGTATTATTTGTTGTTATTTTGTAAGTGTTATTTATTTTCATGTTTATTATATATGGAGTTGTATATATATTTTGAACCCCACTTAAGGAAATGAAATATTCTTTTTTAATTTGTATTTTAATTTCCTCACTTTGGTAAGGCGAAGCAAATCGCGGCGTTAAGTTCCATCACTCAACACATAATGGAAAGTGGGAATAGAAGTCTCTTAATGGAAATGGAGTGTCTTAACACTAGGGCCCTAGGTTTCCTCTGCCTACTCTTCTATGTGCTGAATACAGCGTGCAGCTTTATTTCATATTATATAATAGAGCAAAAAGTTATATATAATTATAATTTTATCTAAAAAGAAAAATACTACGATATGTGTATGTAATCTGTTAGTGTGTATGAATATATATATAATATGTAGTGTACAGCAATGAAGGTAACAAGTTACATTTCAGTATAACATAATAATACATTACAGAATAAAGTAAAAATAATATTGTTACAATGCAATAGATAGTTTTAATATCTATACGTACGAAAGCTATGATACGAGGTATCCACCTGCACTCACTAAATCTTATAGTGACATAAACTAGTGTATACTCCATACTGTCACGATGACTCGTGTCGCTAGCAGTGGAGGTAACAGGTTGCATTCCCGAGTAATAAACTGACGCGCAGCTACTCAGTGTATATTTGTGTATGTGTATGTTTGTGTGTTCAGGTAAAAAGCAACTTCCGTACAGCCATCACGGTGCCGGAGAAGTGCTGGACGCGCTTCAGGGACATACTGGCGGACTACTGCGACAAGATGAGCCGCGCGCACTCCGCGCCGCACCCGCACGCGCCCGACATGCACCAGGTACGCACATAGACATCGTGACACCTTGTATCAAACTCAAATAGTAGATTATAATACACGTATTCATTTCAATAAAAATATGGCAAGCCGCTATCATATATTGTACGCCAATCAGAGCAATTTACGTCACGCTTTGGTAAGCAAACGACGTAATATTTTGTATTATATACAATGGTATTGACAAATTACTGAGATTTGACGTCACAAGACACCCCTGCGACGCGTTTTGATGTCATTTTTAAACTTATGATTTTTTTATTCTTTTATTTTAATACTACTAAATTTTTATTTTCTGCAAAAGTTAAGTTACTTTGTAATAATAGTTTTCCAATATTATACGACAAAGTTTTTCAAAGTCAACACATGCGCAGAAAACGTTTTTTAGATACCTACATAGAGACTACCACTACCCCGCGAGCCCAATCACAACACTAAGAAATTATTCGCAGAGGAGTTAAAAAAAACGTTGCGTCGAAACCTAAAAAGATAATCTATCACTAGATACAGTTGCTAGTCAAGCGTGCACCGCAGACCACATCAACGCTCATCAGGCTTGATGCTTTCAAACGGAAACCTATTTCAGTATAAAAAAAGTAATATTAAAATCAATAATATAAAATCAATACATTCTTATTAAACCAAAATAAATATAAAATAGTAATGTAAATAATAGTATTTAATAAATGCCACTAAGGTGAGTGACGATACACTGAGCGGTGCGGGCGCGATGTTTCAGGGCGGCGGCGGGCCGGCGCCGCGAGCCTCCAGCGCGCAGCCCGCCCGGGACGTGGTGAGCATTAATATTTATATGTTATAACATTTTTTTTTTATTTTCACGCCTTTGCCACATAGAGCAGGTAGGCCAAGAAACCTAATATTAACACGCTCCGTTCTATATTTTCTGAATAACTTTCAAGACATAGCGTGCTGACTGGTGAAACTCAGCACCATATATAGCTTATATATGTGCAATGTACATGCCATACATTTTAGCGGATATACACGTCTTAAGTAGATAATTTGATCCCAATAAAAACAAAGCTTCAGGAAAAAATATCTATATTCCGTAAATAACGACTACGTTTTATAGGCAGTTCCTAGTGTTACGACACTCCCACTTCCCGCACTATATTCGATACATGTGCGTTCAGTGGTGCTAATTCATATTGATGTCAATATGTAATATTATTTATTCACTCCGTTTCTCTCTTTCTATCCATTTTTTACATATTTTCACCGTGCTTGCAATTAGAGCGAGGAAATTTAATTTCTATATTAAAATTCATTAAATGCATTATAAAAAGGCAATAACATTAAACCAAATTAGAAGCTTTGTCTCGCAACAGGACAGCATTTGGAGGCAAACGCTTCTGTTGTGGATTGGAATCTTCTTCAGGGGAGCGAGTATATAAAATGATCTTCAACTTCTTGCTCTGGTCTCAAAAAAAATTGCGGAAAGTGGACAAGTGGACAATGCTTTTTTTTACACTATGTTCCCTCTGTCAATGAAGATATACGGCTTATAAAATAAAATTGTTTTCAGGAATCATTTGCAGGCAGCGCGCCGCCCCGGATTTGATTCGACTGACCGTACTGACCGCCCCCGCCCCCTACTCCTCAACGCGTTGGTGGGAAACCCTAAACAAGAACACTACAAGCTTCATCAACGCTTTCTTCTACAACCACATCTTGTACTGAACTGATTAACCGAACCGATTCGTACCGGATTCTAATCAGTTTTTTTGTAAAAGATTGCTTGTTAACTCCAATTTTATTTGGTCGTCGATTGTGATTCTAAAATTTGTAAATATGCTTTGGAAACTAATTAATTATGATTATATTCATCTGTTATAGAATATCACTTTCTATGTTTTCATATTGTTTAGTTATAAATGTCGGAGTTAGCAACAAATCTTATTTCTATATATGTAATTATTGACCGGTTTACACGCGAAAATATATTAAAAAAGCAGCGCCAATAAAAACTATGTAAACAGGGTTTGATGCTGCTGCCACGGCTCTACATTTGTAAATATTACGGCCAACCAAGTGTTTTCTAATAATTCCCCGGGCGTTTGTATAGTATATAAAAAAATCAGATTGTAATGCCACTTGTCTAGTTTGTAGGTGAATGTGTTTTATTATTATTATTATTACTATTGTTTAATAATACTTTTCTTTCTGTTTACATCGAGATATTGTATATATCGGACACGGGAGTGAGGATTGGATGTAGGGTCGGACATGTTTTTTTTTTATTAAAAAAAAGGTAAATCAAAAAAGTTTAATAATGCTTTGGTGTTACGATTTGCTGCAATTTTTCTGGACTTTTTAAGTTCGTCAGTGATAGTAGCGTGTTGCGGATCGTAATAACGAAGAAACAGGCACCGGGTGTTTACAGGCGCGTATCACATACGCCACTTTGCCCATAAATACATATTAATTAATATAATAATAACAACATATTAATTAAAATTAAATCACAATAATGTTGAAATAAGGATATTGATGAATTTTAAGGAGTTTTTACATGAAAATACTGATGTTACATGCAAAATGTATGTATGGGCGAAGCGGCTACACTCGAATCTTAGGTAAGTAGCGGTCTGCTGTGATATACTCGTAGGCAAGCGGCGTCGCGGCGCATTCAATACCTTATATTTACCCATTCTCCCATTTTTTCCTTTTCCCCAATTTGTATCCTCTCCATTCCCCGTTTCTGATTTTTCTCTCTTTTTAGTATTTAGAGTGCCGCGTGTGACGCGGATCGTGGATCTAATCCCGAAGTCTTGAAAAGTTTGAAAACGATTGGCTTTTTTCAAATATATTAAAACGTCTAGTTATAAATTGAAAATAATAATAAATAAAATAAAACAAATTGTTACATTATAAATGCATAAATAATTTAGTTTTTATGTTTTATTGAATAAACGTATTTTTATTATATTGACACGCGTTTTGTGAGTTTGCATAATATCGGGGCGATGTCGTGTCGTGATAAGTGTGATAGTGTTGTAAATTGTGATGGAGACATTAGTGTCTATAAAGAACGATCAAGTGATAAGAGATAGGTAGTGGCGGGACACTCCCTGTGAGCACCCGGCGCAGTCCCTTCCCGCCTATCGCCTTCGACACAGGCACAAAGAGAATAAAAGTCATAAACCAAAAAATTATAATTTGAAAATTAAATTTTGTCACTTATTATTATTTTTGCGATTTTTAAACATTTTAAATGAAACTTAAACCGGATTACTTGCGTAAATATGGTGTTATATTCAGCCATGTTAGGAGCCCGACGTTTTGAACACTAGTAGTCCAGTCTACCCGTGACCACGATCTACTGCAAAGTATTCGAAGCTTCGAGTTTCCAAAAATGTATAAGACCAAATATATGCGATTAATTCAGTTAAAGAATTTAATTTAAAATATATTTGTTTAGTTCGTGAGCGAGTTATGGGCATCGTATTTTGTGTGGTCGGAGGTGAAAAAGGGGGTAAAGGGTGTATAGAAGGAGACAAAGTATCCTTCTAAATATTATTAGTTTCGTTTAGTTCCGACTCGGTATCACTCCCCGTGATTTACTTGTATTTGCTACGCTCGTGCGAGCTCTTAATTTTTTTTGTACACATCTTTTAAATTAATATAAAAAATATACAAAAATACAGCAAAAAAATGTAGGCTGTTAAGTGTTTTACGGTAAGTAGGTACGTAGTTATCTACGACTCGGAGTTAGTAATACGCCCGTTTAATAGTTTATGTTGTTCGACCCTCGCACCGAACGATGTTTGTAGGTGATTGTATAATCTATACTAATATTATAAAACTAAAGAAATGGGGTGCTTAAACGCGCTAACCTCAAGAACTATTGGTTCAATTTGAACAAATATTTTTGTGTTGGATAGATTATTTATTGAGGAAGACTATATAATAGGCTATTTCATTAAGTTAATCGTTTCACTGTACCCCATAAGATTCTGCGTCGTCCTGTCCCCGTATGAATTTTGGGAAATGCTCGTTTATTCTTCACCATATTCTCAAGGAACTAATATGACAAATTTTAATTTTTTAAGTGCAGTAGTTTCGTCTGTGCGCTGACTGTCAGTAACAAAGTAACGCAAGAGTTTTATATGATATAAAGGTTGTGCAATCCCTTTCAAATCTCATATGTTGTGTTAATTTCTTCTAATAAGAGTGACCATTTAATGTTCCATTCGGTGTGACGGCGTGTCGCTTATGTTCTGTATAGCGTATACGCAGAGGGGGTGTGACTCATACTCCACTGTCGTTGAGAGTTGAACCTTATATTCAAGTGTTACGGTCCACTTTTGGACGACATTGGTGTATGGGACCTGTTCTCCGCAATGAATTTTACTTATATAATGTATATATTTATTTTAGCAATAGTACGATCATCGAAATGTGAAGTACATTTGAGAGTATATATATATATATACATAAATATTTTTGTTTTTAGATAGTGACTCTGTCCTGACTAGCAGCTATTATATACTACGTTGCCTAGATTACTCGGTCTGTAAAAGTATAGAGAATAATTCTATTTTTATGTTTTCTTTTTATCTGTGACTAAAGACAATCTTATTACGTATTTTAAATCCTATCACCTGATTTGTGACGGCATCGTTATTGCAAAGTTGCGAACGTTAGGGTAACCTCACAGGGTCGTCCATGGTTCGATTCTCGGTTCGTTCAAACTAAGAACGATGCAGTCTAAAGCGGTCCTCGAATAGGTTAATTTACAGTACATTTTCCTCAGCCCTATAAATAGTGTGGGATAAGTTGGTTACGTCCGATAACGTTAAAATATAGTAAAAAAAGAAAAAAATACCTATATAAAATCACTCGTCTATAATAAATAATAGAGATATATGCGGAGCGGTAGCGGCGTCAGTCGTTCCTGGGCGCGGCGGAGAGGCGGCCGCGCGACCCCGCCTCGCTCCGTCCCGCTCGCACGCGGGCCTCGCGCCCCTGTGCGAGCGAGACGGCACGAGCGGCCTCCGTGCATGTGTCGTGTGGCGCGGGGACTCCCCGCTACTAGTGGCTTAATTTTAACAACAATTTATGGTACAAAGTGTAATTTTAGTTCCATAGACGTTTAAGATTTACAGAGTTTATATTTAGAGAAGATTAATTAAATAAATAAAATGATTATTATATACGATACGGCGGAGCGCCCGCCCCCTCTCAGTCAATAAAATTAATATAATGATATATTATGTACGACGAGTGTGGCGTAAAGTTAATATAAATAATATAATATAATAGTGTCTACGTGTCTGCGTGTGGTCGTTACGGAGTCGAGTAGTGTACGCGAGAGATAACGTCGGCAACGAGCAGTAGTACGTGAGGTGTGGCTCTAACGCAAAAGGGTTTTGATTTTCGGAATTTACGTATTTTGTGTCTGGCCGGCGGCACCGTACCCTGTCCCGAGGCTTACCTGTAGCTGTCGCGCTTCGGACGCGTTGCTTCTACATAGTCTTTAGATTATAAGACCTATTTGATTTCGCTATTTTGGAAAATTTCATAATCGTCCCTTCATATTTTTTGTTTTATTTAATCGTTTTAAGTATTTACTAATACTTACATTAATCTGTCTACAAATACTTTACAAAAAGCCTTCCATCCCCAATAAAGCTCGATTAGCTATCGTCGTGTGTGTAGTACGGTGTCCGCCGGCGGGCGGCGAGTGTTCGAAGCTGCCTCCTGTGATACTCGCGCCGCGCCGCATCCCCCGCCGCGCCACCGCCTATTATTTACGAATTGGTTCAGCAGATCTAATTAAATAACCTTACTAATTTCCGTGACATTGTTATTTCTTTTTTTTCCTTTTATTAAGGTATTCATAAGAATACCTTAGAATAACTTTAAAATAATAAGAAATTTGGGCGCAAGGTCTTTATCGATTTTTTATTTAAAGAATCGATTTTGAAGAGATCTTTCTGATAGCGTTTGTGATCGATTCCATGTTTAGTTAATTCAGCGTATTCTTTAAAAATTTTTTATATGTTATATTTCTAAATTCCCATTCAGCTTTCTATAGTAATATAGTACCTTTCGATACCAAGATACGTTCCATAATATCCGATTTATTTTAATAGTTCCCGGATCTAGGTCTCGCTCGAACCAATTCTGTTATTTCGTTGCGGCTCACGGGATCCTCCTTTCACTTCATAGGTTACTATTGTTTTTAAGCTTTTATGAATTTCACGGCTTAACACTGCCACTTACGAATTTTCTACACAAGCAAACTTCATCGATCGCATTTATTTCATCATATTATTTACTGGAATTTCGTGTGCACAATAGAAACTCTCAGTTGATACAAAGCAATCACCGTTATCAATATTAGAGACCATCTTGGCAGTTACGTACCTATCTGGATGATGGCAGCTTAATTTGTAGCAAGGTCTCTTTACGCTGAGAGTGTTAGACCTGAGCTGTGCATTTGAGACATAGTGAGTGTCATCGCGTGGAGGAGTCCCGTGAACCGTCTCATGTGATAGTCAATTATTATAATATTCATTAGCACTCGCGCCAGCGTCGACACACCGCGCTACAATACATCCGAATATTTCAAATGTAAGTTGGCTCGCGTCTCAATCCGCAGGTTTTCAACATTTAGTGTAATTATAATAAGTACATGACAAGAATAAACATAAGTTGAAATCTGGCGCCGTTTAGCGCTGTCGTCCTCACGATGTGTGTCGGCGCTGAGCACGCGCGCCGCTCCCGCTCCTTTCGTTATACATACGGTACATAGCACTTAATAGATACTGATCGAAACTGGAAAATGAAAAAAAAAATAATAAAAAAGATTCAGAGTTATAATAGTATGTTAGTTTTAATTATATTTCTGATATTGATTGATGTTTTGCTAAAAGATAATTTATCTGTGCGTTACGTTTGATGTCGCGGAGCTCGCTCTGCCGTCGCAGCCTCCGCCTCCGCGTCGAGTTGTTCCTCACTTTAGCAATAGAATAGCCGGTAGCGGCCTCGCCGGTTATATTCACATAGTCATTATTGCGTATTTATTTTTTACTAATTTTATAGATCACAGTAATATACGTTGTTTCATGTACTCATATATTTTTATCGTGATTGATTTTTTTTACATTTTATGTCGCGGTAGGTTTGTTTCAAGGCACTAACGGCTGTTCGCCGCGGGTTATCCGAACGTGTCGGCGTATATCCCTACAGGCTTCTTCACTCACCGATCGCCGCCACCATGTGATACACCTCTAAATTCATATATTACATTTAAGCAATACCAGTACCTGAAATGGATAAGTAAAACGGTAACAGTGGTCGGGTTCCGGCCGGCCGGCAGCAGTTCGCAGTCGTTACTTAGCGGGACAGCGGTAGGGTAAGTGTCTGTACGTCGGACGCCCGCGCGGGCGTCGTGTCGACGCAACTATGTATAGGTCGGGGAGTGTGATATCACGAGAGCGGGGTGAAGTGAACGAATACTGCCAATCGATTGTAGTTTATATTAAATAATGGTAAATGATTTGTAGGGTTAACGTTTGGAAATATTATGTCCTAAATATTTCATATTGTATGTATAGTATCGGCGCGTATCGCGTGCCAGTGTTTCATTAGAGCGAGGACGGTGGTGGATACGAACTGTGCTCCGTAGGGCGTCGTCTAGTTAGGCATGCTGATTTTAAAATACATAGAACGCAATACAATTTGTGGGGAGGTGCGGTAGGTAGTACGGTGGTACGGCCACGTTGGCATATTGGGTGTTGTGTATGGAGAGTTTTGTAAAACTATAATTTGAAAGTGTCAATATTATCTTGCCGAGCAGCGGGGAGGAGCAAACACATTGCGCACCCAATATGTATAGTTGGTAATTGATATCGTAATGTATGGAAATGTTGACTGATGTGGCTCATGTGATGAGGATAAATTTTTTGGACTTTAAATTATGTTTTCAAAATGTTTTAACTCGTGTGTGACACGATTCGATTGTCTGAGACTGGTTCAGCTTGGGACGGGCGCCTTCGCCCCTCGCCCGCGCGTCACGTGACGTCACGTCACGTCACGTCACGCCACGCCCGCCCGCGATGTGCGATAGCGCCCGGAGATTTGTATCCAAAGATTGCAAAGTGTGATGAATTTTCCTATAGGTTTATTATATTGTAATGGTATTTTATATACTTGTTATTTTCTATTGTACGACACTAGCTTTTGATGACGTCGAAACATTAACAGATCTCCTGATCGAATTATTGTCATAAAACTTATAATTTAGTGTATATGCGGAGTGGAGAGTACAGAGTACAGAGTGATCTGACGAGGTGACTCACTGCCACCGCAGTGATGAAACATTTTATATATAATATAATTATATGATAGTTTCTTTCGCGTCACTGAAGCCGATCCTTGGGGGCCAGTGTCTATCATCTTGTATTTTATGTATTTTTGGAGCGAAATTGTATGCCGCGGACGGTTTTTTGTATCGATCTATTATATTGAGAAATTGCTAAAAAGCTTTTCGAGTGTAGTTCGTCCGCGGCGTGGTGTGGTGTGTATCGGTAGTGCAGTGGGACGGTAAGGAGGCAGTCAGACTGCGACATGGTGCTTGTGTGTACTTACGATGGATATGTATCGTTTCTATATTTCTTATAATAAAACGCTTATTTATTTTTCTAATATGTGTGAAATTCAAAATTTCTGTAGACGCCTGTTTTGTTGTCGTATTAAGTTTAGTGAGTTAGGTGAGTGCATGTATCACTCGACATACACAAGGCGGAATATTGGTGCGCGACTGCGACGCGACTGCGACGCGCGGTGTGCCGTAGGAAACGTTTTACGATAAATGGTGAAAAAATAAACAAATTACAACAAAATTTCCCTAGCAGTTTTATTGTCTTACTCAACCCGTATTTCTTTATTTAATTATGAAGTTACTCTATACATGAAAAAGCATGGTGATGAATAGAGAAATAATACACTAAAATGATGATACAATTGACAATTTATACACTAATTATTAAGTTAGGTACATGTAGGAGGTCGTCGTATCACAGCGGGTTCGATCCCCACTCGATTAATATTTTTATTTCTTGGCTGTGGCAACAAGGTAAAAGCGCGGCATTGAGTTCCGTCACTCAACACGCAATACACACACGCAATTTGGTTTGATTTCTTCTACATATTGCATTTATGGTAGCGGGAATTCAGGATTTACTAAAGCGCGACAGGTTAATATACTGGTGGATTCCTTGTACTCGGTTAAGTACTTCCACCAAATATAAGCGCCATACATAAAGTCGCCCGTCTAGGATAAAGGATTAGTAAAAAACATTGATCGTCTGAAATTATCGAGCGCGTCAGATTAAGGTAGAGTGAGTTAGTTACATGCTAAATCATGTATATTCTACTAATCTGACAATTTTAGTGACCAAAAGAAGAGAGAAGACTACAATGTTGTAAAGCAAAAACGACATGACGATCGACATTCCCGAGCGTGGCTTATTTTTTTTACTTTCAAGGGAATAAGTCAAGGATTACGAAAAATATATAATCTGACAAATTCCACAAGCCGAAATAATAAAAAAAATATAGATAAAGTTTAATATAGCTACAGGTACAGGATGCCGTGTGATCTCGGCTTAGAATTGGATCATCCTGGAACTGGTGGTGTCGTAAGAGGCGACTAAAGTACGTATATACGGTAGAGTCTCGTCCTCAGCAATGGCAACACGTATGGGCAGATTCGACCGGATCATTACCACCCCCGGTATTTAAAACCAGCGTTAAGTAGTGGCTTTATGCCACTGCGTTTCGCATCAGGCAATGCCGGGCACCGGCACCCAGTCCACCTTGAAGGCCGGCAACGCACCTGTAGCTCGTCTGGTGTTGCACGGGGTCGTTGGCGATAATCACTTACCATCAGGTGACCCGAACGCTCGTTTGCCTTGTCTTTTCCATAAAAAAAACGTTGCCTATATTCTCAACTCTCAATCACCGATGAAAATGATAATTTAAAAAATACTAAAACAAAAATTATAATTATTTTCTTATAAATACAACTATTTTACTTCAAACATACACTCTTATTTACATGTTATCTCTTGAGCTTTTTAATGGATTACGATCCATGATTTAAAAAAATCATATCCATATCTTAATCTGACGCGCTTGAGTATCTATTTCAAAGTGACAAAATTATTTTTGCGCATTCTAACAATAGCTGCGAGTTTGTGTCACATCCAAATCGTCAGATTATTAGCTATATAAGAGCTTTTTTCAGGTTCTCTTAACATCCTATTAAAAAATCTAACGCGCACGATGATTTTTTTTTCATTTTTAACTTTTACGTACGACTACCTCCATGCCTCGATCAAGAACTCGGCGGTAAGTGGGGAACGGAGTGTCTTAACACTAGGTTTCTTTTGCCTACCACATAGCAAATGTGTAGCATATAACGTGAGTCCAAATTAAAAATAATATTAGATCAAATATCAAATAAAGCGAGAATATTCCTTTAATTTCAAGAACTAATCACCTTTGACGTTATACTAATACAAACCACCTCGTTATCCTTTTGCAATCATATTTCCACGCGTTGTCTTTGATCGCAAAGAGAGCACGCATGGACGCACGTAGAGTGGAGTGACAGAAAACAGACTAGGGTGACAGACATTTGTTAAAAAATATTCAGGACAACAATTAGGTACGTACCTACCTAAGGCTTTTACTAAATCGATCGAAAGAAGTTGTTTAAATTTTGATATTTTTCAGTTTTAAATAAATAAATACCTCCGCCTCCGGCCTCTAATAGGCATTAGCCTATTTTTTCTAACTATAGCAAATTACCTCAAAGGAAGAACACATAGAATACCGGTACGGTATGACATTTTGCAGGGACATAAGCTAACGTAACAGGTTGTGTATTTTCATTTCCCCGTTCTGGTAACGAGGCGAAATGCGGCGTTGAGTTCCTCCACTCAACACGCAATACCTCTAGAATTCAAGAACTTACGTTCTATTTTAATGGGAACGAAGTACCTTAACACCATGTTCCCAGGTTCCCTCTGCCTACTTTGCTATGTGCAGGATATAGCGTGAAACTAAAAAAAAATATAATAGAATACTAGGCAGTATTCTATTATATTTTTTTAGCCTAAAAGCCTAAAAGCTGCCAAATCTGCTGCCAATCGCCTATCCAAATGCTAAAAGGGTATCAAAGTAAAATATAGCAAGTTAATAATAAGGCCATTGATTCGCAGGCCAACATCATTAAAAATCGGGACTGTCCCGGCCCAATCAAAGTGAATGGCAACTCTGTAACAGACGGACTGAGGCGCGGTATACTTGCTCGTTGAACGAAGTATCGAGCACTCGTACGTGCTCAAGCAGTCGGACCGACGGAACCCTCGGAGGTACCTGATGATAATTGTCTGTATGATAAGTGGAAAGTTATACCACGTTGGTATGTATGTTAGTGTAGTTATTTATTTAATATCAAAAATTATAGTTTTTGCATATATGTAGGTGTATGTAATAAATAAGTAATCAACTCATAGAATATTAAATTTAATACGGGGGTTGCATTTGGTCATATTTTCTGTAAATATTTGTATGTTGTTGTTCTTACAAAATATCTCCATTTTTTACTTACAATCAAACTGGATACGTCTATATTTTTAATATTTAGCAGCATATAACTCTACAAGGCACCGATTAACGCCCAATATTAATAATCTATCTCCTACATCAATCTTCGATTGTTCCATATCGCTCAATATTAATAACCAATCTCCAACGTCAATCTTAGATTGTTTCATATATCTATCCTATCTAGAGATTGGATAGATATATCTATCCAATCTCTAGATAGGACAGATATATGAAACAATCTAAGATTGACGTTGGAGATAGGTTATTAATATTGGGCGTTAATCAATCCAATCTAGAGATTGGATAGATATATGGAACAATCGAAGATTGACGTAGGAGATAGATTAGTAATATTGGGCGTAAAACTATTTCATGAAATCTAATCTAATAATATGCGTCAGTGTGGCTTTATTTAATTAATTACAGGGAAAATTAGCTACATTGCGTGAACATTATTAGTAATTGGCGTGATTAATTAAATGTTAACTATCAATTTGTGGGCGTTATATACTGCCCATAGGTCAGTAACTCGTAGGTATTTAGGTAAGTATCTAGATATAAACTAAACATATTCATTTTAAATACTTAAACAATAATTTTGTGTAGAAAAATATTATATTAGTTCAAGTATTCTATTTCTTTCTATTTTTTGTGGTCGCGTCGTGGCGCAATGGCACACCGTGTGACTGTAAGCTCGAATGTTGTGGGTTCGAGGCAATGTAATTTTTTTTATTCCAAAATAATAGTTGTTTAAAGCTCAACAAAGAGAACATAACAACAAGCAACCATAAATATTTATGAACACACTTAAAAATAACATCTAAAAAAAAATCAACGATTAGACGCCGTGTAGAGCAACGAGAGGACCTGCTTGTTCGAGACCACTTCTATCGCGACGTTTATTATAATCAAAAGAATGACAACGACTTGCCACCTGCCATTTGCATTTCAAAGGGAGCCTCGCACTCTAGCTCTAAGCCTGTACCGGAAATAGAGAGGTGTTAATTAAACTTACTTACTTAGTCTGTGAACTAACGATCGAGCTTTAGTGAGCTTACTGTACGGTAAATACCTGCTTAATTACTTATGTAGGTATTTAGCATAATTGAATTAATGCTGTTTCTGGGTATTGTCACGTTGGCATAGTTAGGATGTGCTGATTATGTGTTAGTATAACACGACCTTATACAAAATTGTTTTTGAAAGGAATAGAGTTGCAGTTGATGTTTATATTTATTATAGGTAAGTCTAGGATATAGGTTGATCTTTGATTTATACTTACTTATATAAAAAATCTGTCTTAACACTAGACTCCCTTTGCCTAATCTGCTATGCAGCAGCGTCAAGATAAAGAAATATATACAAAATTTTTAAAAAGGGTGGAAAGTGTTGAAATAGTCTGTGTTTTAATAGAAAGCTTTGTTTGTCTGTGATACCTACCAACATAAGTTTGAGAAAGGGTTGAAATAAATTTTAAAATATGATAATGCCAATTTAATAGGTAATTTTCGTAGTTTTATTCATAATTATTTTTAAGAAATAAAAAGTACACCAAGATCTAAAAAAAACATCACAAATACAAAAAAATAACTCCACATCTAATTCTAATTGCACTTCGCCTGTAAAATAAAAAAAAAACCTTGTCAAAGTCAAAGTGATTGATGAACAAAAGGCCACTTGACGCTTCCTGTCGCTAGACGGCAGGTCTCGCGAGTCTGCCAGCTCCTGATGGGGTCTGACGGGGCCTGGCGGCGACTACAAAGCTCAAGAAGTCGATTCAATTAAATAAATCCTTTAATACGCAAACAAGCTGAAGCGACATCAAAGCCCTCTCGACGTCATCCCGACGTCCGACCCTCGCATGACGCCCTCGCCCGGCCGGCACTCCAGCGTATAGCCGACTGACTGTACTTACCTACTGTGCTGTAGTACTTACTATACTGTACTCAATAATATACTTGGTTAGAAGGTTTCTATGAGTGCGGTTTGCTGGAATTAAGTAGAGTTCGTATTGACACTTGATGTTGGTACATCTAAATGATTATATTGATAAAGAACAATGAATGTCACATAAAATAAACACTATTTAAAGCGAAAACGAAATTTAAAGCTTTTAGAAATAGAATATTGAATCGTATATTTTGTGGTGTTTCAATTCGCAACGAATTGATCGAATCACAGCTGCTGTGGAATTTACTAAGGTAGGTCGACTTGACATGTCCTTAGAAACGTCCTAGGGTCTTTGACGTTGATTAAAGAAAATTTCAAGATCTTTTTTTAACTTACATATTTTTATGCTTCTCACCAACCATGCAGGCAAGATAAAAGACATATTGATAAGGGTTTTTTTTCTGCTCTTTGTTTATTATTTAGATGTTATATACCTTTATATTACGTAGAATTTCATATTTTGTTTTTTTGATATTTCCAGAATAGAAATTGAAATATTATTAATAAGCAATAGCAATTGTAATTTACAATTAATAAATTTCAATGATTTTTGGTATTTTTTTGTCAAAGTTGTTTGAATTTCATGTAATTTTGTGAAGATTTGTTTATGCATTAGAATATTTTATTCACTTATCTTATATATGCATAAACATTTTTAAAATCTTCATTATTTATTTCTATACAGATATGAGATGTATGAAAATTAAAGAACTAAGTGACACTTTAATAAGCTAGATTTCTCTAAATTAAATTCTGATACGTATCCTATACATTAAACAAAAAAAAAACTGTACCGTAATCCTGATAGCATCTACCAATTTTGTAGCGTGGGTAAGGATTATTTGACACGTTTTATTTAGACACTACATACATACTTTAAAGAAGAAATTCCGAGACATTGTTAAATTTCATATTGTTTTATAGGATTATTAATAGGGATCTATAGACTGCCCGCTAATAAGAGTTTGTAAAATAAACTTGTAATTTATTGATTACTAGTGATTTTTTTTAAAAGATATTATATCGTTTTGCAGTCCCTCCCCTTATTGGGATGCACAGAAATAGTTACCTTAAATTGTTTGGTCAGTACGTCAGTAATTTTATATTGTTTATCATGTACAGGTACAAGTACCTATTTTATATCCAATTCATTATTATATGTCTTAACACTAGGTTTCCCCTGCCTTCCCTGCTGTGTGCGAGATAAAGCGTGAAGCTGAATTAATTATTTTATAAATTAGCTTCACTCTGTATCCCGTACACAGCAGGGTAGGCAGAGAGAACCTAGTGTTAAGATACTCCGTTACCCACTTTCCGCCAAGTTTCTGGAGGTATTGCGTGTTGAGTGGCGGAACTCAGCGCCGCACTTTAACCTCGACACCAGAACGAAGAAATGTCAGACTCATCTGTTATAGTTAAAGTCACTTTTTTAGAAAACGTATAAAAATGTAATAGGTAGTAGCGGTATTTGAACTTCGAAATCATCAAATTTTGAATGAAATTCATTCAAACTTCAATGAACATTTTTTTAACAGTATTTTTTTTTCTATTGTGGATTTAAAAATAATTAAAGGTATCTTTTCACTCTAAAACACGCTTTCTAATGCAAACTAGATTTTCCTTTATATTTATAGGTAGGTAGATACTTATAAAATTGAATTCTTTAGTGATTGAAATTAAATTCACAAAAATGACGATTTTTAAACGTTAATATATCAATAGCCGTTTGAGTTAAATTGTTGGTTTTTATATACTTCACGAGCTAGAGAATAAATAAATCAAATAAATCAGCTTCACGCAGTATCCCGCACACAGCAGGGTGGGCAGAGAGAACCTAGTGTTAAGACACTCCGTTTCCCACTTTCTGCCGAATTCTGGAAAATTGCGTGTTGAGTGGCAGAACTCATCGCCGCGCTTTGCCTCGACACCAGAGCGAAGAAATGGAAATATAAATTTAAGTAAATATTTCATCTCTTCGAGTGGCGATCGAACCCACAACCAGTCGATTTACAGTCACACTTTGTGCCCCTGCGCCACGACTGGCCTCAACTCACGAACTATAGACTTTTAATAAATGTGCTAATTTTGATGCATGTAGAAAAATTGGGTTACCAGTTGTGAAGGGCTCAAAAGTAGCTTGAAATGGTTCGTGTGAAATACAAATTGAGTGTTTTCAGTCCTTTTTACTTGCCTGGACAATCTGGTAAGCGTTTTAATTTCAAAAATAAACTTTAATCTCGGTAATTTTGCAAATGGTAGATCAGTTGGTCGCGAGCCAAGTGCACCATATTAATAAAATCGTTTAACGTTAGCTCTACATTTACGCATTACTCTGTACACGTCACGCAAAACAAAACGCGACTGGCAAGCGTCGTGCAAACACGACTGGACTAACCTAATGAGAGCGAGCGAGATGCACCGATACCACCACCGTACGACAGAGCGAGACCACCATATGTGGCGGTTAAAGCGCAATACCTACTATTGAAAAGAAATAGAGATGGCAACATATGCAAACCGAGGGAGCGAGCGAGAGAGGTATAGATACTCAGTGTTGCTTGATGCTGAATAATTTAAGGGCCGCCCTTTTGACTCTGTACACATTGAAACTTTGTTTATGTATTTCCATGTATTCGTAAAAGCTCAGCGATCTGAAATATAGAGCTTTATTGATTCTTACTTCAGTATTTTATATCTCCTTTATTGCTGATACGAAGTCATGTGGCTTTACAATTTGTTTAGTTTTTAAGTAGGTAGGTATATCTTACATTGGTTAAAAATAATATGTTTTTTTAATTTTATGCTGTATGCAGCACACAGTAGGACTGGCAGAGGGAATCTGGGAACCTAGTGTTAAGACACTCTGTCTTGAGGCATTGAGAGTTGAGTGGCGACTCAAAGCTGCGCTTTACGTCGTTACCTGAAAGAGGAAATATTTCATTCATTCAAGAGGGAATCGAACTAACAACCTGTCGCACCTACAGTCCGGATGTGCCCCTGCGCCATGACGATACGGCCTCGTTTTCAAGTATTATATAAGAATGATGTTTAAAATGTATAGCAACTTTTTGTATAGCAACCATAGTAGCTTTTAATACTATAGCGGCCGTGACCAATTACACACAAAGACTTTGTAAGCTTTACCTACTATCACAGTCTACGTTAATCTATGTTTATGACGAATTTATATTTGTACATTCCTAATTATTGTAATTAGTAAAAGTGGACTTACAATCCCATATAAATAAGTGTAAAACACAATAAAACGCAGTTTGTCACTTGTCACTTAGTTAACGTCACAACAAAAATATAGCATCAGCAAACATATAACAAATAGTACCTAAATAAATAATACAATTTTAAATCGCCTTTGAAAGGAAACCAGTTGGCTTCAAATCGAAATTAGACAATTTTGATTTGTTGGCCTCAAATTAGAACTAACTAACGAATCATTTCATCATCATTTCATCTGGAATACAATGGAATGGCAACATTAAAAAAAATTAAGTTTTAACCGAAAAAAATGGTTTTGCCTTATGTATAGAAAGTTTCCAAAAAAAATTATGAAAATGTGGTTTCGGTTGGTATAGTAGTAGTTTTCTTATAGATATAAGTAGGGGAGAAGTGGCATGAAAGAGCCAGGTTTTGAAAGAGCCACCTGCAATATTATAGTAGTTTAGGAACGGACTCGTTAGAATATTTTATTTTTAAATGGCAACAATGATTTCCCACAAAAATTTTACACATCTTCGGAACCAACGGACGCCGATATGTCGAGTTGAAGTTTTTGGCACTCAAAAGTAACTTTTTTACCTCATTTGAGTTGTTTTTTTAGTATTTCATTGTAAACAAATATAGGTACTTGGATTGTGGATCGAGTTTATGTATATATTTGGCCTTGTAACTGGATTAAAACTGAATTTGAAAAGTTTTGATATCGTTGTGATTTTGAAGGTTGTATTTTTTTAAAGAATAAGTTATGAAAGAGCCGGGTGGATGGGCCTTGAAAGAGATGATTGATTCTATCATATTGGCTGAAGTAAAAAAAAGGTAGATTGAAGCAAAACAAAGTCCACAGTTCAGTCACAAATAAAAATAGTGATGATTGCATGGAGCAATATTTAAAAAAAAAAGATCTCATAATTTAAGTATGTTGTTTTTGAGAAGATATTATTAATTTATTATTACGTTTAATTTTCGTGATTTTTATTAATAAAAGAACTATCCGCCTGTAAAATATAAAAAAAATAATATAAATAAAATAATATAATATGATTGGTTTAAATAATATGAGTTTATTAGAATTATTTACTTAAAATTACTAATATAATTTAAAAAAACATTACTTTTTAATAAGGATTATAAAATTGTTTTTATTTAATAGTGCATTGTTATTATTTAGCATAATTTTCACTATTACATCTCATAATATAAGACTGTCTCTTTCATAACTTTTAGTGGCTCTTTCTTGGAAAGAGCCAAATGACACATTTTTTTTAAATGAATATTTTATTGCTTTTTTATTGTATTTAAAGCTTATTTCGTATGAAATTATCTAGTTTAATAAATAAATAATAATTTGAGAGAAAAAAAACTTAATTTCTTTAATTGAAAGTATATTTTTTTGCTTCGTTTAGTAAACTGGCTCTTTCATGCCACCTCTCCCCTACATACCTACATAGGTTTTTTCTTATAGATATAAATACATACTTCTATTTATAAGAAAAATCCTCTAATGAAGAATGTTTTCATACAATATAAAATACTTACAGTCGACGGCCTCTACTTAGAAATTTATATGGTAGGTACCTACCTATTTACCCTATTTAGTTTATAGACATTGGAAATATATTTAATATTTTATTGTTTTTGTTTTTTTAGCTTCACGCTGTATCCCGCATATAGAGGGTTAGGCAGAGTCTAATAGTAGCCTAGTGTTAAGAAATTCCGTTCCCCATTTCCCACCGAATTTTCATACATTGAATGTAGGTTATTAGTGGCGGAACTCAACGCCGCGCGTTGTCTTGTTATTAGAATGAGGAAATGAAAATATTAAATAATTCACTCCCCCGCATGTCAATCGAACCCACAACCGTCGCGTTTTGCAGTCAAAAGCTTGTACCACTTACCTAGGTACAAACGCAGAAGTTCCACCGGTAGTGCTTAAATTCCAATGATAAATTCCGATATCAAAAATGAAATGTGAAGAATGGATCGGTATCAGGTGCTTTCTATCGATTTCCTTAAATGCGATAGGTACCTATTTAATAATAAAATTATTGTAATATAACATTTTTAGTTCAAAGTCTGAGAATAATGTACTTTTTTGAATTCAGCTTTTGAATGTAAGTAAATGCGACGTTTGTGGATTCGATTCCCACTCGAGGGAATAAAATATTTTCATTTCTTTGTCTTCACACCAGAACGTTATAAATAAAAAAAAACAATCATAATTGCAAGAAAAAAGAGTAAAAATAATAAGAAAAAAAAATCCAAAAATACTACAAGTAACATTCACAATATCATTCATATCTTTAATAAAAAACAACCTATGTAAAAACAATATTAAATAAGACATATTTAACTAAATTTTCCATAAATATTTATAAATAGAGTTTGGTGTAGGGCGGGCGGCGGAAGGCGCGAGGGCGGCGTATCGCAAATATTTGCTAAGTGTAATCGCTTCTACGGGATCGCGGGATCGAACCTGATCAAACTTATTTACAATCTCATCTTATCTTGAGTTTTGCTACAACTTTCCGTTAACTTTTATAGAACATAATTAACAAGATTTCAGAATTACTCCTTTATTTTTTTGTGGTTTAGTGTTAATTTATCATGGTACGAATTCTTTAACAGGCACAGCGTGTGACAGTAAACGAGATGATATTATATTTAATATTTACATTTCTTCGTTCTGGTAACAAGATAAAGAGCGGCTTTGAGTTCCGCGACGCAACTCGCAAGTATAGTAGGATTCGAATCTCGCTACATACATTTATTTCTAAATATATAATGTAGGTAATGCAGAAAAAATACATGGTAGAACAGAACATTGTCTTTTATTTTACCAGACTAGAAAAAATATTGGTATATCTGCTGAAAATACATATCTTTAGATACTCAACTAAACAGTTTGTTTGATTGAACGCGCCAATCTCGGCGACTACTGGTTCGATATTCGCATTCTCTATTCTCCTCTGAAATCTCGAGGCATTGCGTGATGAATTGAGGTACTCAACGCTGCGCTTTGACTCGTTACCAGGACGAGAAAATGAAATTATAAAATATTTTAATTCCCCGAATGGGATTCGGAATTCACGACTGTCGCGTTTACAGTCCTCCTTTAACAAAAAAATAGGTACCTCAATTGCCTGTAAAAAGCAATAAAGGTAATAATGAGTTTGTATCTAGGTAGTGTTGGTAGCGTGCTCAGGAGGCACGCGCGGTGCGTGCCGGCCGCGTGTCAGCGATGAAGCTACACTTGCTTAGAATTAGTTGTAAATATTATATTTTATAGGTAGGAGGACAGTCGTGGTGCAGGGGCACAAAGCGTGACAGTAAAGTCGACTGGTTGCGGCTTCGATACCCATTCAAGGAAACTAAATAATTATTTAAATATATAGTTTGAGTTCCGTAATTTACTACGCAATACCTTTAAAATTTGGCGAAAAATGAGGGGTGGAGTGTCTTAACACTATGTTCCTACTCCTTACTTTGCTATGTACGGGATACCGCGTTAAACTGATTTATTTTTTTATTTATATTTTGTAGTTTGATGTTTCATATGATGGGTGAAATATTGAGAAACAGTTAAGTTATTACATATACCTACATTAATATACATTACATATCAATTAATGTGGAAAGAAATAGATAATACTTCTTTTAACTTAAATATTGAGGCCAGTCCTGTCGATTCGATTCCTACTAGATAAAACTAAATCATCTTCCTGCTGGCATTAATCCTGGCGTATGCTGCCAGGATCTGCATTCCTTCGTAACGAACGGACTCGAGGAAATTAAATATTGTATATTTTCATTTCCCCGCTCTGGTAACGAGGCAAAGCCCGTGGAAAATGGGGAACGGAAGTGTCTTAATGGGAATAGAGTATCTTAACACTGGATTCCTTTTGCCTACCCTGCTATAATATGCAAAGTACAAAGTAATAATAAAAGAAACTAAAAAAACATATTTTATATTTTAATTTTATGTAATTATTTTTTTATCCTTTATCTATTTATTGTATTATATTTATCTAATTTAAAAAAAACGTACCTATAACTTAACCAAATTTTAAAATTAACTAATAAATTACAACCCTACCTACCTTTTACCTACAACATACAAGACAGTCTAAACAAAAGTTAATGAAATTTCCCAGTAACTGCAATCACGAGCTCAACGAGCACCAATAAACTGAGGACTTAGCTCAATGTTTTAATAACCTATTACGGGTTCAACTCCCGCCCGCATCCCCACTCGAAATCTTCACACTCTATTATAGACTTTATCCCATATAAATAAGGTATAATTTTCTTTTATGGCGTTTCTAATGTAATTTGTGGATGAGCACGGGATATAGTGTAGAGAACGGTCGGTTTGATCGAAACATTCGGTTACTTAGAGTATTGCCCTCCGATGCCCTCGTAGGGGCTTCGAGTTAATGGAGGAGAAAATCTCTATTTATTATTTAATATCCGGTATTTTTTTTTGTGTAAGTGTACTAATTATTATTTTTTTTTATCTCCTTCTCTTTTATAAGGTAGGAACATATATTGTACCTATATCCACTCAACATGCTATGTCTGGATTTGGCTGTGCATGGAAAACGGAGTGTCTTAACACTAAGTTTCCTTCTCTTACTCTTTTTTCATTCCGCCAACAATCGAGACATTGCGCGTAGAACTTAACGCTGCGCTTTGTCTTATTATCAGAGGTGGAAATCGAAACCACTTCGTCACCTTTATAGTCCCACGCTGTGTCCCTATAGGTACGACCTCAATCAGATGGTTAACGTTTTTAAATTACCTGTATAATGTGTTAAAGGCGAGGCGAGGCGAGGGCGCTAGGGAGGACGCTAGGGAGGGCGGTGGAGGGCGGCGGACGGCGGCGGCTAGACCGCGGGGCGGCGCGTGACGGAAATTACTTTTGTTACAACCATGAGAAACTTATAATGGGACTTCACCAATAACTTCAAATGAGTATTGATAACTGCGTTCGATTGAAATCTAAATTACATATACTATTACTTTTGTTTTGTTTTTTATTTTTAAAAATTCACACTTTACATATTAAGTAGGTATTCATTTTTAAATTGTACAAAGACGCCATATCGCAATCGAACAGCTTCTGTCAATAAACGTTGACTTACGAATGGTGGTTGTGAGTTCGATTTCTATTCAAGGCTATGAGTTATTTTGATTCACTTTTTAGAAAGATAAAACGCGGCGGTCCGTCACTCAACATGGAAGGTTTCAAAAATTGTGCTCCCTGCGAAATACATCGTAAACCTTAAAAAAAATATAGAAAATATAAAAAATAAAAGAATATATAACAATAAAGCATCAATATTAATTGAGAAAAATAACTGTACAATACGCAAAATAATGAAGTAAACAGTAGCGACATATGCGCGCCTCCCGGCGGGACGCGGCCCCTCTCTCTAATTTGAGCCAATATTTAATATTTGCTAGTAATTATAATATGTTTGCTGGAACCGGTTAAGACATATGTATGTATGTATGTCTGTTAGAGGGTGCGTGGATTATGTGGATTTTGGTAATGTAACTATGTCTTCTTATAAGTTTAGAAATAATACCTTTAAAATCTAATCAAAATCTAATAAAACAAATCCTACTTAATATTGCAAGGATATTAATTTTTGTTTTGCTTCACGCTGTATCCTGTAAATAGTAGGGTAACCAATGGGGAACATAGTGTTAAGACACTACACAAAATTTTCGAGACGTTGCGTATTGAGTTCTACATCCAATAAGCAACGTACTCATTGTACAACTAAATATGTAATTTCACGAAAATCGACGCACTTTGTCATTGTACCAGAGAGAAGAAAAGAAAATAATTAATGCCCCCGAATGGGAATTGAACTCACAACCGTCGCATTTACAGTGGGGTATCTGTATTCTGGTATTAGGTTAGGTATAGGCTATGAATGAAATCCTTATCCGAAAAGCTTAAAAATAAAATGTTAGATAGACATTATTAAATAATACAAACTCTCAAAAATACCACCAAAATAAATATCCTTCAAGGTATTAAGCACTTGAGACAGATGTCGTCGTCTTGAACGTGGCGGGGTTATTGTGTCACTCGAGAGCGTTGAGTGTGAGAGCTGCAATAAGAACGCTGTTGTTGAATCATTAACTAAATTTTGACAACCTTTTTTTGTCTGTAAGTAATGTTGCTTACATTACTTACAGAGGGAGAGGTATCTGTAGTACTGACACTACTGAATTGTAGTAATGGCGCAAAATATTTTCCTGTAATTATTCTACAATAAAATCAATATAACCTTTATTCTGTTAAATAAAGATTATTTTTGGTTTTATGCAGAAAAAATATAGGAGAATATTTTGCATTTATCAATAATGAAACGATTTTAACTGGATTAACCGTGTATAATTTGTTATTCGAAAATTTATTTTTGGAAACCACTTTTAGAATGTACAGATTTTACAGTATTTCGTAGTACTTAAATGTCCTCAAGTGGACATCGAACCCAAAATCTGTCACATTTTAAGCCGCTCGCTTGTGCCTCTGTGCCACGTCTGGCCTCAATGGCAAATATGACACATTACATAGACAATATTCCAAGATTTTGAAGTCTATTAGACACCCTCATTTCATTCATCCAAAATTTACTACAAATAATGTAGAAAATAATACAAAAGGTGGAATATAAAAAAAATATATCATAATATTAAGCCAAAACTCAATATTGTCATTGAATGAGTCCGGATTCGAACCGCAAGCCCTTGAGTTGAACGGAAGTAATTGTGCAAGGATTTACGGCAGATTATTGCATAAAGCACGTAATGCTTGAATGGAGGTGGACTGCCTCATGCTTCATTCATATAAAATTCTAAAGAAAAATGGAACTAGTATTGATAAAATTAATTATAGTAATTTTATAAAAAAAATAAAAGCATTTAGAACATATTTTTAGCTTCACGCTGTATCCCGCAAATAGCGGGGTAGGTAGACACACACCATTATATAATTTTTGAAACATTTTTTAACTACCACGTTCAACTTTACTTCTATATAGAGATGAATACACCCTAATAAAAACTATGCAATTTTCTTGAGCAACTTTGAATTCGTTACCATTTCAAATAATATCAAATACACACGTTACAACTGAACTACAACGTACAGTACTCTATACAACATTAGTAAGAGATTAATTTAAGCTAACCATAAAATGCGTGGATAATCCATATATGGCAAAAAATATCACAAAATCTAACACTTCTCAATGAATTGCACCATTTGATTTGTACCGACACCCACAAAAATAGGTGGACAATGCAACAGACGGACCGACGGGGTGTAATTATATAATAGACTAGTATAATACTCCATAAGCCCAAGTTTAAGTCGCTTCCGTTCTAAGAGTTCCGAGTAAGACATTATAATTTTTTTCCGGACATGCGGCGCGGTAGCTGTGGCTGTGGTTTATAATAGGTTTTAATCGTCATCTAACTTCGTTACGCAGTTAATGCTTTGTGGTTGTTAGCACAACTTTATCTGAAAGAATCTACTAAATACTCCGTTCCCTATAGTACAGCTTCCGAGACATTGCGTATTAAGCGTCAGAACTCAGTTGAGTTCCGCAGCGGAGTTGAGTGCGGAGTTCCGCATTTTGTCTTCACACGAGAATCGAACACACAACCATCGTGCTCACAGTCACGCTGCGCCACAACGGCACCCAATAAAAGCAAAAATAAAAAATCTAATTCCCAAGCCACACGTAAATTCCAATAAGGAGAAGTGTTGACGACACGAGGTGTCACGCTGAGATGTATGAAGCTACTCCAGCAAATTGGCCGCGTCGCGTCGCCGTGTGGTGTCGCACCGTACGGGCAGATAGCAAGGGGCGATTGCCTGTCCGATGCAGGAACTGGGAACCCTGGAATTGGTCTGATAAAACCTCGTTAGGTATATGTCGAAGTTGTGAGTGTAAAAAGTGGGAAATTAGAAATCTTGTCGCCGCTTCGGTAGTAAAGAGACAAGAGAGTCAACCCCCAGATTAGATGTTTGTATCAATTGTGGATAAAATTGATTGTTTAAACGAAAATATATATTTTCTCTTAAATATTGACTACGTTTTTAATATAACAAAATCTAAAGAGGTTTTATAGTTGTTTTCCCTGACAATAGACACTTCCCTCTACCTACATACCTAACATATAAGGCTGTAGAGAAGTTTCGTATATTATACAATAGATAGGCATATTTACTATATAAAAATACTTGTCTATTGAAGCCTATCGTCGTTCCATGACACGTCTCTACATAAAGGTGAAAATAAAATCACGGCATATCAAAGGCGAAGACGAAACTTCATGTTGTTTAGTAAACCGGAATTGAGTCTATTCGTAGAGCGAGTAATCCGGGCAAATCCGCAGCATTGTACGGTGTTTCCGGAGCTTCCTACAGATTCTTAAATGGGTATACAATCTATACATATACGAGTATATTAGTATATTTACATACTCGAAGTATTTATTTACTACTCGAATGTTTTCGGGAAACCAGAGAATAGAATATTTGACACTGCTTACGCTCTGTTTTCTCTGACATTTGCGGGATAAAACGTAAAGCCGAAAAGAAAAACATTATAAATCACCTAATGTTATAATAATAACGTTCAAATCGGGAGGAAAAGGAGAAAAGATATGAAAATTAAATATATTATATTAAAACTTAATAGTTTATAACTATTTTAAGGCCGCCGTGACTGAGACGCTCAGAACGTGGCTGACTAACCAATAACTGACAAGATTTTTTTTTTTCAATAATAATTGATCAAGACGCCAGTCGTGGCGCAGCGGCACAAAGCGTGACTGTAAGACCGACTGGTTGTGGGTTCGATCCCCACACGAGGAGATAAAATATTTACTTAAATTTATATGTTTTCTTCACCATTTCTTCGCTCTGGTGTCGAGGCAAAGCGCGGCGTTGAGTTCTGCCACTCAACACGCAATGCCTCCAGAATCCGGCAGAAAGTGTCTTAACACTAGGCTCCCTCTGCCTACCCTGCTGTGTGCGGGATACAGCGTGAAGCTGATTTTGATGTTTTGATTGATCAATGCAATAAAATCGTTGATTATCGCAATTATTAAATATTTCAAATGGAACTCTTTGCGCGTTCAGATCTATTATTTTGGAGTGATACGTGTCAACCGTCCACCCTCACGACTCGAACAAACAGATCACTAATAGGCTTATCGCGTATTGTGACACACAGACGGATTACACTATTGTTAATAGATTTGTAGAAAAACTTGTATTTTGCACAATTTCAACAGTTTAGGGAAACTTTATTTCATCCCTTCTAAATGGTGAGATACAGCATATGTATGAACACAATACATATGTATGTATGTTATAGGTGAAATAAGCGGTATTTTGGTCTCAGGTTCGGCCGAAACAGAAACCGAAACTTTTTAATATACAGTATAATCAGAGATTAACTAAAACAGTCGATAGAAGTGGTCATTACCAAAAATTTTTATCCTATGTTATTTTTGAGATGTAAGCCATACAAAATATTATATAAGGAATAAAGGATAATATAAAATATTTTTTTTATATGTATTGGTACTTATATATATATTTTTTTTCAATGAAATAGCTAAAAGTTTTTGTGTCAAATCAATGAAAATGGGGCAAATCTGATATTTTTTTAGGATTCAACAAATTAGTCTTTTAAGAAATTGATTTCAACCTACCATACCGCAAAGTGATTGTTCCACACACACAATGTTATTTCTCTAATTTTTAAAACCTATATTGCATGATCCGTAGTATTACCATTTTCGAGATATAAGCCATACAACATTATTTTTATGAAATATCATGTTTGAGCAATAAAATGTTAAGGAAAATCTATTTTGCGTTCTCTGTTTTCTGTTTTGTATTCTCTCACAGGTATTTCACAAATTTTAGTTATATTTTATTTACATATGTTTTTATGTTACAAAGTTTAAAAACCCACACGAAGTATGTATATTGCATATAAGTATATGCTATATGATTTTTGTCTTGAAAAATATGAGTTGTTTACAATGAGTAAAATATGAATTGTTTTGTAACTACAAACAAATCAAATTCAAAATATTTTTGCGACGTAGATACTTAAATATGAAAACCTTTCCACGCAAGATTTACATACATTTGTTAAAAATAATTTTATTTTTATAATTTTAAATTAGTAAACTGTTCAGATCTATTAGCATATCTTTCAGCTTTCAGTGGCGAAAATCAAGAACGCGTTTTGTTTTCTTGCTTAAACAACGAAATATAAATAATCATAATAATTCCTAAATAAAATTGCATTCACAATCAAACGCTGTCGTACGACGACGACCTCTTTGATTCTTTGTTTAACTAAAATAAATTACACTAACAATAAAATATTTAAATTTAACTCATCACAAAATAAACAAAACATAACCTTTAAAATAAAAAAAAAAACAAAACACATTTTTACAACGATTTATAAACAAAAAATATATCAATAAAACTAAATCAAGGCTCAAGTACAAACAAGTAATAAAATAATTCGTATTAAAACATACCCTCAGTTAATAACAACCCTAGTTAGTGGCTGTATATTAATAATGATGCAATAAACATTGTGTTAACTTCGCTCGAGTGGACTTACGGCCGTGTATGAATTTACCATCGACAAGGGGGCTGTTTTTGTACAAAACAATTTAAACTACATAATCGTTTAGTTGGTAAAATACTACAATTTAGGTAAATAGACAAATTGTATATTTTTTTTTATCTTCACGCTGTATCCGGAAACGTCAGAGTAGGCGAGCTAGTGTTAAGAAACTCTGTTTACTACTTTCCGTATAATTTTCGTGACATTGCGCGTTGAATGCACAGAGAGAGGAATAGTAAATAATTAATTCCTGCCAAATGAGAATCGAACACACAATCGTCATGTCTACAGTCGTGTCGTGTTTACGTGACAATTTATAGGTATTTCATACAAAAAGAATCATTATAAACTTTTATAAGTTAGTAATTATTTTTTTATTTAATTTTATTTTTATAAGTTGTACTTACCGTTGGCTTATAATCAAAGCTTGAGGCAGTACAAAAAGCTTGAAGCTTAGAAAAATTTAAATGTGACAAGAGAAAAACTTAATGTAGTGATTTTTCATTAATTCCATCCATTTCTCCAGCCAACCTAAAATACATATTAGTAGTATATTATATTGATATGTCATAATCGTTTGAAAAATATCAATAAACATTTTAAATAAACATCATAGATAGGTGGCGCAAAACGTTCGCGCCACTGGAAAATTATAACCGTGTCAAAGAATCGTTGGTGTTCAGATATGATAATTTTTTTACTAATTAAAAGCTATAAAAGCTATTATTTATTAATTTTAACAAAATAAAAAAAAAAAAATTAAAAATGCATAATTTATATTATATATATCTCCGTATAAAGAGGGAAAAAAATTTTTGACCGTTTTTTTTGTTTGGTTAAATTCTGTTAATCTAACAGAATTTTATAAAAGGAAAGTTGTTTTTTCATAATTTTCCTGCATGTTATCGGAAAAATATTTATTTATAGCGTATCAAACAGCAGATATAAGTCCTTTCTAAAATTCTAATAGACCAATTTAAGAAAAGTAGTAGGTACCTATAGATATGAAGATGATATTTTTACATTTTAAAAATAAATGTATTTGACGCTGACGTCTGATTGTAAACGCTTAGTATAATTTTATGATATTTTTTCATAAATAATAAAAATTAAACCTTTTAAAGAAATCGATTTAAATGAGGCCAGTCGCGGCGCAGCGGCACATCGATAGTTTCTTAGCGTTCTAAATGGACTTTTTATCTTTTTTTAAAGACATAATTCCACATCAAAATTTAATGAAAATAGGTATTAAACGTAATACATCAGTAAATTAGTCTGTGGTGCGTGTTAAGAGATCGCAGAATGGTTTCATTGTGCACCGCCTCGAGCCCGATAGAGGGCTCGCTAAGGGCGAGGGGCGCAATATGCTCCTCATAACCGCCCTTCGTCAAATGAATAGTATTTATTGTTTTGACGGCTACAGCCCGCGGTATTTCTGCCTAAGTAATTGAGTTTTTTATTGTTTTTTTTTTTCATTATTTTTTTTCTATTGTACTGCGGTGGTGTACGGTTTTTATGCCATAAGTGAGTAGATCGCTAGTTTGTTGATAACGTGTAAGAGAATTGTTTAAAAGATGAATTTTGTAATGTTTTTAAAATAAAAAAAATATAACTCCATTTATATGGTAAGTATATAATAAAACAAAAGAGCTTCGCACTTTTTCCGCAAAATTTTTTTTACGACAACGAAGCACTTTATCTACCAGATCGAGTGGGCATTGAACACTTCACCACGACTATCGATCAATTTTGGGTTTAAATTTCTGAAATATTAATTTTACTGTGCTTTTTTAATATTTTTTTAAAATTAAATAACAAGGAATACTACATTTTTTAATATCAAGCACTTCACTTCATTAAACTTTAACAGAATATCCCACATGTTGCTTACAATTATTATTTAACAAAAAGTTTCAATATTAATTTTGCGAAAATATGATCTTGTTTACATATTTAATACGACTATTTTTGATTGAACCACACCTAAATCTCGTTGCTTTTCATTCTCGTAGGAATTTCGAAAAAATTTCTATCCCCAAGAACCTGCCATATGTCAGCCTTTTACGTTCATCAGTTTCGACTGTTTGTTGTCGGTTCGGTAACAGATATGCGTTCGTGAGATGCCAAGATGATAGACAGAGTGTGGTCGTAGCGGAAGATAATGTGCCAACTTTTCAAATTGCTTCAGTCGATCAAAGATCCATCATTTTACTGGTTTTTAGAACCAACCATTCGTGCTTGCTTCTGTTTGTCATTCCATTGTTTGTCATGACCAAAGTGCTCCACTTGTTTTGATTGTGATTTATAACTTATTTTTTTTTATAACGATAGCGTAAATATTTGGTCAGCGCTCAAATTTGGCACAGGAGCACCTTCTGCCACGTTTTGTAATCGGCCGAACAATCGTTTGAAATAAAAACGTAATATTATGTTTGAAACAATAATAATAATTCCCGGATATGGATCACACTTAGCTTAAGACCCGTGGGGCTCATAATAATCGAAATTTGAAAGAAAAATTCGAGAAAACAATCCATAATAATAATAAAGCCGAAGGCAAATATCCTTAACATCTTAAACAAAACACAGTAAAAAAAAAATAATCAATCAGATCCGTAAATTTTGGTGTGATATGTTTTAAAACAAGTTAATCAATCAACAAATCAGTCAAAAATTTATCGAATATTATCAATTTTGCAAGAAGTTTGAAAAATATGTTTGTAGACTGCCAATAAGGTGCCCAATTTCAAACGAGGCTCACTGACCAGCACATGTTAAGCTTAAACACGCAGATTTGAAATATTGTGAAATATAATTGTCGTGTAGGGACACAAGTGCAACGGGCGTGCGATTGTTAACGTGACAGGTTTGATTTTCACTTGAGGAAATGAAATATTTAATAGTTTTATTTCCTCGCTCTGGTAGCCAGATAAAACACGTCGTTGAGTTCCACCACTGAACACGTAATGCCTCCAGCGGAAAGTGGTGAACGAAAGTGTCTTAATGCGGCGGAGTAACACTAGGTACCCAGGTTCCCTCTGTCTACCTTAGCAGTGGGAAATAATGTGAAGCTAAAAAAAGTTCTACTTACAGCACAAAAGCTCGTAATCAATACACCATTGCACCGAGAAATTTTGGTGGCACAATCAAATATGCTGTTTTTTTTTCATTCCATTGTTCATTTGAAAGTCAGAAAGTCCGTTAAAGCTTTGTTGTAGTTTAATTAAGGCGGAGATCGACTCAGGAGCTGTTCTGGCAGCGTGGAGACGTGTGCCGCGAGTGTGACAAAAGCACAGCGAGCTCTATTATTTATATTATTATTACTCGTTCTCGTGTTACCGTATTTGGTTTGTGGGGCACTTGATGTCAAACTTTCATGTTTAATAATTTTAGTAATTAGTTTTATTTTTTTTTGTTGTAAGTTTGTTAAAAATATTTTTAAAAAATATTTCATTATTACCTAATGGTATATAGTATAAAAAAATGTTTAAATAAAATAGTTTAGTTTGAAGGCTCTACTGGTTCTACTGTAATTTGACAGTTTAGTTAAATAGAGACTGTTCAGTAACCGGGGGGCCTCCCACTGTGTCTGTAATTCTAGATACTGCTTGTTAAGTAGTGGACCTCAATGCCGCGCTTTTGTTTATTAGAGCGAGGAAATTAAAATGCATTTAATATTATTATATATGTCGAAGGAAGCGATTGGAACGGAAATTATATTATCATAGATGCTTATTGATTGTTTAATATTATTATTTGTAGCAACTATTCACTTATATGATTGGCTATGTTAATGTAAAAAGACAATGTGTTGACTTTTGTATAACCAATTAGATGATTGGACCAATAGTGTGTAGTCACAGCCTTCAGCTTCAGAGGAAGCGATCGAAAAGAAACTAATTGTTGATTATTATAGAATTACGATTGGCTGATAGAATTTTAAGAGATTGTGTTTTGACTTTTATTTGACCAGTGGAGTAATTTGACCAATAACGTGGAGGCTTACGCCTTGAGTAGAGTCGTGACGCGTGAGGACAAGGTTTGATTTTGAAAAGAAGGAGGAAGTTGACGATCGTTGATCATTCATGCATTCTTCTGATGTTTTCGGAAAAGAAAGGACTAGTGTCACGAATCTGCTACGTTATTTCTGCTTGCATTAACCCACAATGGAGCCCACAGGTCCAGTAAGAGTCCTTTGCGATGAGGAATCTCCTACATCAGAAGCGGGATCGGTGCAGGCGAAGAAAAATGTTGAAGTACCAGGGGGTGAAATCGACGGATGGCGCGCCTTATTGGAAGCCCAACAGAACAACATGCGCCTCCTCGTGGAAACATTACGCAATCCACCTCCCCAGCAGACCGCAAAGCAGATTGTGTTGCCTGAATTCCACCCCGAAGATGCAAACACGGATGCTCGAGCATGGCTTTCGACTGCGGACATCTGTTTGGCGGATCGAGAATGTCAGGGGAGTAATCTCATCCTTATACTTAGTAAAGCTATGAAGGGTTCTGCTGCTACTTGGCTTTCACAAATCGCTTTTCCTAATATAAAATGGGTGCAATTTAAGCAAATTTTTCTGTCGCGCTTCGATGCTTCAGATACTAATGCAGCGACAATTTTAAAAATATTCAACAGTAAACCTCGAGAAGGCGAATGTCCGTCCGCATACTCAAATAGATTATTTACTTCTCTTATGTCACGTTGTAATGATTTAGATAAAGAGGAGATAGTAGTGGCGATGATCCTCGCACATGTTGGACAAATTGAACCACGATTCCAACGTAATATTTTTTCAGAAGAAATAAATACTCGTTGCAAAATGAGCCGCGAGCTAATGGCATTTTCTTACAATAAGCGTAGTTTTCAAGAATGTAAAACTAATAATAATAATATAACGGATCTTAAGCGACCTAGATTAAGTACAACTTTAGTTAAATGTTATAAATGTGGGAAGTTTGGTCACAAATCATTTGAATGTTTCAGCCAAAAAGCCGAAAGCAAGATAATTTCTACTTCCAATCGCTCCGACTTCACGGCAAGACCTCCTATCACGTGCTTTAAGTGTGGTGTTGAAGGCCACGTGGCGTCGCGGTGCTCAAATACGCAACGAATTATGGGCAGTAACTCAACACCTACTGCCATAGTAAAAAGAGTAGACGTATGCGACGTTACACCTGTCACCGGTAACTTCACACAATTTGGTGAGCGATTCTTATTTTGTTTTGATTCCGGCGCTGATTGTTCTCTTATTAAAGAAAGTATTGCTCGAAAAATATCTGGAAGGTCGCAACATGTCCCTGTCACTTTAATTGGAATCGGTAAATCTAGCGTATTATGCTCCTTACAAATTTTATCAAAAGTTATTATTAGTGGCTATGACGTAGAGATATTATTTCATGTTGTACCCGATAGTTTTTTGAATCATGACATTTTGATTGGTCGAGATTTATTCGCGTTAGGATTTACAGTAGAAATGTCGCGTGATAATCTTACTATTAAAAATTCTAGATTGTTAAATATTTGTGAGATTGATAGGAAGGTTACAAATTTTGATAATTTAGATACGGATGTTCAAGACGAGTACAAATTGCAATTAATAAATATTTTACATGATTTTGCTGTATCATTTGTGGATGGTACTCCTATTAATAGAATAAAAACAGGCGAGTTAGAAATAAGACTAGTGGATCCTTGTAAAATTGTACAGCGTCGGCCTTATCATCTTAGTCCTGAAGAAAGGGACGTAGTACGCAAAAAGTGTAGTGAGTTATTATCAGCAGGAGTTATCCGACCGAGTAAATCCCCTTTCTCCAGTCCAATATTATTAGTTAAAAAACGCGATGGATCAGATAGAATGTGTATAGACTATCGAGAGTTAAATTCTAATACCGTTCCTGACCGTTATCCGTTACCACTTATTTGTGATCAAATTCAAAGGTTAGCGGGAGCAAATCTGTTTTCTTGTTTAGATATGGCTAGCGGATTTTATCAAGTACCAATAAATGAAAATTCGATAGAAAAGACCGGGTTTATAACGCCAGATGCTCATTATGAATTTACGGCCATGCCTTTCGGCTTACGTAATGCTCCCGCCGTCTATCAAAGAGCAATTAATACAGCGTTAGGAGAATTAGCTCATTCTTATGCGATTGTTTATATGGATGATTTAATTATTCCAGCAGCGAATATAGAACAAGGTATGGAGAGATTGCGGGAAATATTAAAAATTCTTTCTGATGCCGGGTTTTCTTTTAATTTAAAAAAATGCGCTTTTCTCAAGACAAAAGTTCAATACTTAGGATATGAAATATCAGAGGGTATAATAAAACCGAATCCTCGTAAAATTATAGCACTAGGCGAGTCTGAGCCTCCACAAACAATTACTCAGTTAAGGCAATTCTTGGGATTAGCATCTTATTTTAGAAAATTTGTTTTCAATTTCTCTATCAAAATGGCTCCTCTTTATAGATTGTTAGCCAACAATAACTTAAAATTAGCCTGGACCTCTGAATATGAAAATATAAGACAAGAAATAATTTCAATTTTGACGCGTTCACCTGTTTTAATGATTTTTGATCCTAAATTCCCCGTGGAGTTACATACAGACGCTAGTAGTATGGGTTTTGGGGCAATACTATTTCAGAAAGTCGAAGGAAAGTTACATCCAGTCGAGTATTATAGTAAAAGGACGACTGATGCGGAGTCTCGTTACCATTCATACGAGTTGGAAACGTTAGCAGTAGTAAATTCTGTAAAGCACTTTCGACATTACTTATATGGCAGATCTTTTACCGTTGTTACTGATTGCAATTCTTTAAGGGCATCGAGAAGTAAAGTCGATTTAACACCTAGAGTTCATCGATGGTGGGCTTTCCTTCAAGCTTTTGATTTTGATATTCAAAATAGGGAGGGTAGCAAAATGACACACGTAGACTTTTTTTCTAGAAACCATTTACCTATAGAAAACAAAACATTTAACGATAAGGAAAATAGGGAAGTTAATAATAGAGTCCCAGTGAAGCGTGTTAATATTGCTGAGCTATCATCTGACTGGTTACAGGTAGAACAAAGACGAGACATTGAGTGTAGGGAAGTAATAGAAAAATTAGAAAATGATAATCTCGAACTAGATAAGTGTCAAATCTATGAGTTACGTTCTAATGTGCTTTTTAGAAAAATTCAAAGAAATAAGCGTAATATTTGGTTACCTATTGTACCAAGGGCGTTTCGTTGGTCAGTAATAAATCATATTCATGAAAACATTCTTCATTTGGGATGGGATAAAACTCTAGAAAAGGTATATCAGCATTATTGGTTTCCGAATATGTCAAAGTATGTTAGAAGATTTGTGGAAAATTGTATTACATGTAAAATTGCAAAATCTACTCACGGTAAAAAACAAATAGAGCTACATCCTATCCCAAAAATCAATATCCCTTGGCATACCGTTCACATCGATGCCACGGGCAAATTAAGCGGTAGAAGCGACTTAAAGGAATATGTTTTCGTTCTCATAGATGCCTTCACTAAATACGTTTTACTGCGACCTTCAACGCGAATTAATGCCGATAGCGCTATCATTGCTCTTAAAACAGCCGCGGCATTATTTGGTTCCCCTGTACGTATAATAGTCGATCAGGGCAGATGCTTTGCTAATAAAGTATTTCAAGATTTTTGCATTAGTCGTAATATAAACTTACATTTTATAGCTACAGGATCCTCACGCGCTAATGGGCAGGTAGAGCGAACAATGAGTACGTTGAAGAATATGTTAACCATAGTAGAGTTAAGTTCAAACAAATCATGGCAAGATGCTTTAGATGAAATTCAGTTGTCCATAAATAGCACGATACATAGAGTAACCAAAGCAAGTCCATTAGAATTATTAATAGGTAAAGTAGCTAGACCACTTAATTTGTTAGCAGATGACCAGGAAATAGAAATTGATATTGATGAGGTACGTAAACAGGCTGACAAATTTATAAAAGAAAACGCTCGTGTTGACAAAATTCGATTCGATAAGAATAAAGCGAAAGTGACACCGTTTTCTGTTGGTGACTATGCTTTAGTAGAAAATCATGAAAGGAATCAAACCAAACTAGATCCAAAATTTAGAGGTCCCTATAAAGTTATTGAGGTATTAGATGGTGACAGATATGTCCTTAAAAATTTAACATCTAGCCGCTTATATAAATATGCACGAGATCGCTTACGTCCTTTCCCTAGATCTTACATTCCTACCGAATTAGATCCATGTCTCACGGACGCTAGCGATGGTAAGAATTTCGTAATGTTAATAATTTTATAGTAGAATGATTATATCGTGTACATATCCAAAACTAAAGTTTTTTTTTTTTGCACGCACGCATGCACGCATGGTTTGTGAAGCAATTTTTATATGTGAGGCGCGTTGGCCTGGAGAATTGTGACAAGATGCGAGTTGGCCTGGAGAGTTGTGTAAAGTGGCGAGATGGCCTGCAGAATTATCTAGACTGGCAAGTTGGCCATTTGGATAATTGTTAGGGTATGGCCAGGTGGCCTGCAGAATTATCTAGACTGGCAAGTTGGCTATTTAGATAATTGAGTTGTTAGGGTATGGCCAGGTGGCCTGCAGAATTATCTAGACTGGCGAGTTGGCCGTTTCGATAATTGAGTTGTTAGGGTATGGCCAGGGGGCCTGCAGAATTATCTAGAGGTTTGGATAATTGAGTTGTTAAGGTATGGCCTGGGGGCCTGCAGAATTATCTAGAGGTTTGGATAATTGAGTTGTTAGGGTATGGCCAGGGGGCCTGCAGAATTATCTAGAGGTTTGGATAATTGAGTTGTTAAGGTATGGCCTGGGGGCCTGCAGAATTATCTAGTGGCGAGGTGGCCCGATGATAATTAAGTGATGGCATGGAGGCCTGCAGAATTATCTAGTGGCGAGGTGGCCCGATGATAATTGAGTGATGGCATGGAGGCCTGCAGAATTATCTCTATGGCTAAGTGGCCTTCAGATAATTACTAATATTTTTGAGGGGTTAGAATAAAGAGAGCTCGAGAGTACGAGCATTTTATTGTGCATGCGCGCGTAGAACTTTATTTTTGATTTGATTTTGGATTTGATATAAGTCCTTTAGTCTTAAATGTCTAAGATATTAAAGTAGGATAATTACAAACGGAACGTCAGGAATGGCCGAACATTTAACATACACTGCTTATCTTTTTTTTCAGAGAACAATGATTACCTTACAACATCACGCGAGGGCGCGTGAAACGTCAGGAGGGCCGTGTCGAAGGAAGCGATTGGAACGGAAATTATATTATCATAGATGCTTATTGATTGTTTAATATTATTATTTGTAGCAACTATTCACTTATATGATTGGCTATGTTAATGTAAAAAGACAATGTGTTGACTTTTGTATAACCAATTAGATGATTGGACCAATAGTGTGTAGTCACAGCCTTCAGCTTCAGAGGAAGCGATCGAAAAGAAACTAATTGTTGATTATTATAGAATTACGATTGGCTGATAGAATTTTAAGAGATTGTGTTTTGACTTTTATTTGACCAGTGGAGTAATTTGACCAATAACGTGGAGGCTTACGCCTTGAGTAGAGTCGTGACGCGTGAGGACAAGGTTTGATTTTGAAAAGAAGGAGGAAGTTGACGATCGTTGATCATTCATGCATTCTTCTGATGTTTTCGGAAAAGAAAGGACTAGTGTCACGAATCTGCTACGTTATTTCTGCTTGCATTAACCCACAATGGAGCCCACAGGTCCAGTAAGAGTCCTTTGCGATGAGGAATCTCCTACATATATATTATAATTTATAATACTTTTTTTATATCTTTAATATAATACTTTTTATATATATTTTAATAGTTTTTTCATTACAGTTATCATTATTTATTTCCTCCAAGATTCATTTATTTTATATTATAAGTATTTTACAGTAGCGCTTTGCATTACGATCTCTCTTGCTACCCTGCTATGGATAAAGTGTGAAGCTTAAAAATATTTTTTGCATAACATAAGTATATTATAATTTTATGCAATATTTTATTGGGTTATGTGTTCGTGTTTTCATTTAAATTTTCTAAAAATTATAATAAGTTTAAAATTTTGAGATTTTTTTTTAGACAAGATTTTTTTTTTGTTAAACAAGTATTGCATTTACACAATAAATACTTGCATGTAAAAAAATCTTTTTACTTAAGACAAATTAATGAAATGAATAAAATTTTATTTTTTTATATATATAAAATTGGGCAGTATATATTGAGGAATTAAGTGTATAATTGGAATGGATGGAATTGAGTGTGTAACACGAGGTTCCGTCTGCCTACCCTGCTATGTATACATAAAAAAGTTGCCTTATAAAAAGATTGAGAACTACTGGCTCGTTCAGCGGCCCGTCAAGGGCGAGTCAAGGCTACAATTTGACTGTTCAATTGACAAAGCAGTGAGCAGTAACACCCACTGCGACGGTAATCGGGGGTTCTAATAACGGAATATTTTAAACGGTCGGTTTTAGTATTTAATTTGTGTGTTTTAGTAAACGTTGATTATGCTTTGTAGAAAAGAATTTTACGTTATAATGCTTGTTAAAATAATTTTATAAGTTGTGGTTTTCTGTTGCATTCCGCATATTGCAAGCTAGGCAGAGGGTAACTGTAGTGCCAAGACACTTCGATAGTGTCAAGATACTGAAGATTCCGATTTTCCACTCAATTTTCTAGACATTAGATATGTATTGAGTAGTGAATCTCAGCCTCGTTTTGACTTACCTGATGTCGGAGTGAGTGAGTTCCTCTGAGTGGCAATAGACTCGTAAACTCACAGCCAGTAGCCGTTTATGTATATAATTTTTTTTTGCATTTTGAATATATTATATTTTAAAGTATAAATAAAAATATCGAAACCCATGAACTCGATGATCCAGGGTACAAAATGTATTCGTGGGAATGTTTAATATTCATATTTTCCTTTTACAGATTTTTTTGAGATTAAGTGACTATCGCACAAACTGTTCTCATTTATTTGATAGTTGATTTGTGAGTAAGGCAGCTTTCATAATTTTTTTGTCGAATATTTATTGGTTCCATTATTTACCATGCCATACGATAGTTTCGGGTTTTCATAGATAGCGTAGTCCTACTTAAACTTAGTCGCTGTTTTATTTTTCTAAAACTCCGACTCCGAATCGACAGTGTGTGTGACACTAGCTAGTTTATTCTAGTATAAAGAGATTTCAAGCTAAAAAAATAAATGAAATGTTCATATTTGCTTATAGAACTAATAAATAATAAATAAAACGTCAAATAAATTTTGATAATAGTTTATAATCTCATTATAATAGGTACACTCATATTGCGGTCGCTATGAACATTATGTACAATACGTTACAACCTACTCTATAGTCTATATAGTCACGAAGCACAGACAAACATACATACATACACATATATTCAAAACTATGAGAAAACATTTACAATATCTATGTATATTAAATTTCTATATATAATTTCTTAAACTATTTTTGATTATTTTGTATCGCATCGGTGTTTGAACTTGTATCTTTTTTAGTAATGCATGAATACGGTTATTATTTTATTTATTATAATTTTTATCTAAGATTATATAGCTTTCAGAATTAATTATTAATATTTAATGTTACATTAAAAGATTTAACGGTTATGTAATATAACCCTTCTAGTATTAAATATTGCTAGGAATATTTCTAGTAATAGATTTCACGCCTAACGTAATTACATATTTATCAATTTTCATAACTTTGTCTTATATTTTGGAATTTTCTAACAAATAAAATTATCGCTATTTACAAGAAATCTATTTACAATTTTCTATCACATAGCTTTATATCTATAATTAGAATTATATCGTCGTTTAACCATTTTTTTAAATAACCCTTTTTTAATAATAATTGGAGAATTTCTACTTTACATTCGTAATCCCAGTTCTTAGAATATATATATAAGATATTTGCTACTGTCCAATGGTTTCTTGGATATTCACAATTACATAGTAAATAATAGGTAATTTGTTAAATTCCATCAAATCCATCTTCAAATCGCTTAGTCGTTATTTTCGCTATAGTTTTTAAAATAGTTTTCGGGTCACAAGAGTTTCGAGAAGAATGTATTTGGGGCCGTCATCCGCGCTGGATCCAGGATTCTAGGGTAAGTAGATCCAAGAAATGGTCTGAAAGCAGCTCTGCTGGTCTCTTCGCTTGGACTGGTTGTCGCTTCCTGAGTGGACTCATCTTGGGTGTCCAATGAAGAGTCATTGTTAGAACTGCCAACCCCCATGTGAAGCTTCCTTGTGTGTTTCTTGAGATCAAAATTTCTGCAGAAACCCTTAGCACATATGCTACATGTAAAGGGTTTTCTTTCATTATGAGTGTGCATGTGGAATGTAAGGTTGTAGATCTGGTGGAACGCTTTATTGCAAATGTTACATTTGTACGCCTTTTCCCCGCTATGTGTCAATCTGTGGTTCTTATAATTGCCTTTTTGATGAAATCCTTTGCCACAGAACTCGCAGACGAATGGCTTGTACCCGGCGTGGATTCTTGCGTGAGTGTTAAGCGTCGAGGAACGATTGAAAGCTTTCCCACAAGTCAAACATTTATGCGGTTTCTCTGAAGTATGTATGATCTTGTGACGACACAACGTTGAAGCTTGTCGAAAACCCTTGCCACAAATTTTGCAAACAAACGGTCGAGCTCCAGTGTGGACGGGCATGTGCCGCGTCAAGTTGTAATGAGCATTGAACACCTTACCACAATCACCACAAGCGAAACTCTTGTTTTTTGCGGGGGAGGGAGTAGGGCCTGTAGTTGATGATACCGCGTGGTCTGCTGCTGGAGCTCGAGGACTTGGAGGTCGTTGAACTGGAGACTGCACTGGCGGAGGTCTAGGCAAGTGTAGCTGGTGGGCGTAAGTCAATGAGACCAGGTCTGGTCCGTAATAAAGAAGTGGATAATGAGATACGAGTTGCCGCCTCGCAGCTGGAATATACTGTTTAAATGCGGAATCCAGAAGTTGTGCACCGTACGATAGGAAGCCTGGTGGAGGAGGTAGTTCAGGACTGACAGACTTCTTTCTGTCAGGTTCCATCAGGCGCGCTATGGAGAAGTTCAGCACAGGTGCGGTCGGGGCCGTCGGCGTGTCCGGGGATTTGGCCCTCTCGGGGGAGGACTCGCGCGGGCCCTCAGGGCGCGCCGTCGATTGAAACGGCTGCATTCTCGACAAGTGCCTGCGGAGAGAATAATACTTTTAGTTCTAGACGTATTGTGGCGGTTACGAGACAAAGCTCGCTTGTTTTAAGCAAATTGCGAGGGGTGTAGGGGTGTACCCTTTTCGATTTGTCGCGGCGCCTTTGTGGAGAAATCGTTTGCAAACATTCGTTCGGATTGCGTTTTGAATGGTATGAAATGGAAAAGGACCCTTCAATGCGTATTCAAACCCGAACTCCACTGTCGCTACTAATTAAGGAAGTAGTTGTTTGGATTTTGGAAAATATATTTGACTCCAGTTCTCGTACGTGTAGTGTTTCATTGTAAGTGTGTATGTGTGTGGTAGTATATAATACTCTGTTGTATGTAAATATATCTACCTATAAAGTCCAACTTTATCGTCGTACAACAACACAGCGTTACATTACAGAGATGAAAACAACTGGTTTAAGGATTTCGATGTACATAGCTTGATAAGAACGTAGGACGCTGTTGATAAAAATATATAAACTAATATTATAAAGAGTTTGTTTGGTTGAACGCACTTATCTCAAAAACTATTGTTTCGAGCTCAAAAAAGTAATATTTTTGTGTTAGATAGTCCTTTTACTAAAAATTTAACTCTGATTTTCATATAACGCTAATTATTTTGTGGTAACCTACTATACCTTCGTCCCGGGTTACCGCGGAGCCTTGGAATTATCATGTTTCATGCACAAGTCTTATTTATTTCATAACAGGAGGAGCAACAAAAAAGGTATTTATTGTCAAAAACGTCAAACATAATCGTAATCGTTTCGTAATCGACCACTCAATACTCTCTATGTGTCAATCATATCAATAAATAGCTTTTATATTTAATCTGTCAAGTGCTTTCAATTTTAAATCGATTATCAATTATCAAAGTAACCGCACTTCCGCCGGAAACACTGTCCCTTATTATAACCCTTATTTGTTGGCTGATACTTGATGTGGAATATTAGTAATTGTAAGAATAATATATTGAATATTAAAATATTTCCTCGCTCTGGTAACGAGACGAAGCGCCGTGTAGAATTCAACGCAATATCTCCAGAAATGGACGGAAAATTCGACTGTCTTAACAGTAGGTTCTCTCTGCAGGGATTTCTTATAAAGTTCTATAAACTTGTACCTAAATTTAATTTCACATGAAGATATAATTCTTACTCGTATGTTTGGTTTAACACGCTAATCTCAGGAAGCAATGATTCAATAAAAAAATATATTTTTTGTTTCGCTCGTTTGTTAGCTCTCTGCCTACCTTCTAATGAAGGATACAATGTCGAGTTCTTAAAAAATATTTCTATATGTATAATGTCAAGTTCTTAAAAAATATTTCTATATAAAGGTAGTATACTGCCTTTCGAAGTCGCGTTTTGTCTTGTCCGAGTGGAAAATTAGTTATAATTCATATCCCCGAGAGAGGCACCTAACCTACAACTTGTAAAGTTGGTAAGCGGCGGTGATCACTTACCATCAGGTGACTAGTAAGCTCGTTTGCCTTGTGGCCTCTACTTTTATTGATTGAACAATCTCTGGTATTATGTTAATGCTTTTAAATATTGGACTGATTTATTAATTATTATATTAGATTAACTCTACAATAACGCAAGACTCGTGTAATCAAAATAAAGTTATTTAATTATTTTTTTTGCTCTATTATGATTTTTGTATAAATTTTTATATGGAACCTTATAAAAAATTATACAAAAATCATATTGGGTTTTTTTTTTATTTTTCCAATGTTTGTAAACTTTATATTCTGTTTGTTGGCCTAATAAAAATAAACAAATAATTAAATGTGATTAAAAATAGAGGATTTACAACAATCATATAAAAACTATATCAATAATATGAGGCCAGTCGTAGTGCAGGGCAGTACAAAGGGCGTAAACGTGACTGGGTTCGATCCCCACTCGAGGACATGAAATATTTATTTCTATTTCCATTTCATCGCTCTAGTGTCGAGGCAAAGCGCGGTGTTGAGCCACTCAACACGCAATGCCTTCAGAATTCGGTGCAAATTGGGGAACGGAGTATCTTAACACTAGGTTCCCTCTATGCTGCTATGTGTGGAATACAACGTGAAGGTGATTTAAAATAGATTTTTAAAAATATTGCTTAAATTTAAATTAAATTTTGTTTATATTTAAATAAATATATTATAATCTCTTAAACATCGTAAATGTGAACGGCCGCCCGCCCTCGACGTCACTCCGTGTCCCGCAATAGGCTTATTACCGCCATCAGACTACCCTCCTGTCACTTACATGTAATCCGAGGTGTTGTCATCGCAAGCGGAATGAGGAGTCACTCATAAATTTGTGTATTTTTTATCGTTCTTTAGAAGTAAGAATGAGAGGAAGATGAAAATGAGAGGAAATTATATTTACTTTTATAATTTTCATGTAAAAAGAAGTTAGAAACACATTTAAGAGACATTAAAAAGGGTTCAGCTGTCCCAGAGATTAGCCTGGGCAAATAGAAAGACAGACAGACTAAATAATTAAAATAATAATAATAGTTTATTTGAAATCACAGACAGACACTTTAATTTTATTTTTAAATATTTATACATAATGTAATAATTTTTAATTTAATCTCCAGAATTCTGCAGAGTGAGGAATGGAGTGTCTTAAAACTCCCTCTGCCTATCCTGCTGTGTGCGGGATACAGCGTGAAGCTGATTTAATTTGATTGTGATTTACAACCAAACTTTGTATAAATAATAAATCAAAGCAAAATTGAACTCTTAACTGCTCAAATCCAATGAATCACACCAAATGTCACACAATCCGGAAAACACACTCAAAATCGAAATATCAACATAATAATAAACAATTTACTTCTCCCCCACACTTGTTATATAAAACGACCATTTTATTCTGAAATTATATTTAATACATTAACTTTGAGAGTGGAGGTCAAATCGTTTTGGTTATACGTAATAACGGTTAAATGAAACGATTTAGCGGGAAGTATGAAAGTAAGATTATTTTTACTTGTTATTGTCATAATTATAGTATTTTGGGTGATTATTTTGAAGTGTTCTTGATTATATTTAATACTTAGTTGTATATTTGTTTGATTGAGTGCTCTATAGAAATTCGGATTTACTGTAAAATTGATAGTAATTTCGAATCTCGTATTTAAAATTTAGACGGTTTATTGATTTGTAAAGACCACTTGTAGATTTGCAATTTTTGTAAGTAGAAAGAGCCTACTGTCATTTTATTTTGTATGTTCTTTTTTTTCCTTCACGCTGTATCCTGCACATTGGTTCTCATATTCTAGAGGCATTGCGCGTTGAGTGACTGCGCTTTGCCTCGTTACTAGAGCGAGGAAATGAGAATATTGAATATTAGATTTCCTTTAGTGGGAATCGAACCCACAACCTGTCGCGTTTTAAATCACACCCTTGTACCGCTACGCCACGACCAATTCGGCTATTCAATTCAGTCACATTTTTCGCGAAAGTTGAATTAAATACATCCTCACAAACATTTATAATATTAGTACAAATAAATGGTCACCAAATATACTATACATTTCTCAAAATGTACAGTACCTGTAGTATAGTGGGTACAGTAGGGTACAGTAGGTACAGTACCTACAGTGGGGGGCGCGTTGCCGCTAATGATCTCTGGTAATGACGTCTCGAGGCGACAGACGTCACGACTTGTAATGCTCTATCACAACTCGTATTGAGTGCAGCTTTGTAATTTGTATGGGGAAATCGTTAGAAATATTTTAAATAGTACATTTTTTATACTTTATATCAAATGACATGGTTAAAATATGATAAAGTTTAATAAGATATTATTATATAAGGTAAAAAGAAAACATTAAAAGTTAAAATCCAAAAATGACATAAAACTTTTACTCTGTTACCTGATATTATATTTTTTGTATGTCAACAAAAAAATATATATTTGAGCAAAAAAAATTGATAATTGAATTGGGTGTAGTAATATTGAATGTTTAACAAAAATATTGAAAATTATTTAAGCACTAAAATAACTCGATCACGAGAAACTACTACTTTTTTAGCTTAACGCTGTATCCCGCACATACAGGTTAAGACATTTCCGTTCCCCCGAGTTGAGTGGCGGAACTTAACGCTGCACATTGCCTCGTCACCTTCGCTCTGCTGAAATTGAAATATTAAATATTTCGTTCTCCCAAGTGGAAATCGAACCCATAACCGACTCTTCGCCACAATGGCCTTAACCAGCTACTTCTTTAATAAATTTAAATATCAGTTATATCTTTAAGCCTTGATGTGCTTGTGCCGAGTACTTTTTGAATAAGTAAATTAGTTCGTTTCACGTTCAATCTTGTACTCTAACCCTATCAACTTAAAGTTGATTTTTACATGGCGAAGTCTTAAGTGGTATGTGCGTAATCTGCGATCATTGAAGAGCCAGATGATATCAGTCACTAAAGATCTATAGATATATGTAATTATGATATTGACTAAGATTAGCTTTGTAGAGTAAGCTGATTTCAACGCGATGAGATAATGTGAGGGTTGATAAGGTAGCGTCCCAAAAATTACATTGATGTCCTGATGGCACAGTGGTATATCTATACACTCGTTTCTACAGAGGTGGGTTTAAATACTGGGTAAGGAAGAAAAAGTGCGGCGTCGGAATGCATCACTCCATGTTTCTAAAATAAATAGACGGCAGTCTTAGTAAATATCTATTAAAAGAATATTCTCTTATCAATTTAAGGGACTATTCTTTTAATATTCTAAATATTCCACGCGTGAGGCTACCACCGTGTCGAAAGACAGTTCTGCTTAGAAGAGTTGGCGATAAACCCAACAATTGCTGATTACTGCTTGTTGTTGCTGCTAAATAAAAGGCTGGCTTTATGTCTATAAAAAAATATTATTATATTTATATGCAGTCAATTCTGGAGTCACTCGAGGCCAGTCGTGGCAGTGGCACAAAGTGTGACTGTAAAACCGACTGGTTGTGGGTTCGATCCCCACTCGAGGGGATGAAATATTTACTTAAATTTATATTTCCACTTCTTCGCTCTGGTGTAGAGGCAAAGCGCGGCGTTGAGTTCTGCCACTCAACACGCAATATCTTCAGAATTCGGCAGAAAGTTTGCCTACCCTACTGTGTGCGGGATACAGCGTGAAGCTGATTTATTTTTTTCAATACTGGAACTAAAAGATTAAAACAGCATATTGTAACGAGGAGACAACAATATGCAAATAGACTGAATGTGGAACTATTTTTTTTTTACTTTTGGTAATTTGAATTTGGACACATAAAATTGTTAAAAATTAAAGTAAACACACAGTTAACCCGCGTTTTTTTTAAATGCTATATAACTCGTTATTGTATTAAAAAGGTTTCAATTGGTAGTAATAATAGGTACTCGTACATGGACTCATTCGTAACAGCATTCTTTAAACATACTTTAAGTACCAACAAACTATTTCTCTCTGCATTATCACAATTTTATATCAAAATTGAAAACAAACAAAAGAACTTAGCTCTTTTTAACTCAACAACACCTTTGAAATTCATTAAACATACGTTTTTAAACTTAAAAACCCCACTACAATATTGAAATCAAAAATATTTTCATTACAAACAATTCAAAGTATAAATCAAAACAATAAGTCCTTTAGTACAATTATTAATACTAAAATTCAATTAAAGCATTATCAAAAAGCTCCGTTAACCGTCAAACTAAATGAGTGGTAAAAGAACCCCGACACACCTCTTTGTGCACACGAGTAGTGTTGTATCAAATGCACCTGGCTTCTCATTCTTATAGCTCATTTTCCATAGGGTCGAATAAATTAAAAGGTATTAAAGTTCAAGGTTATATAAACATAGCTTTTTTTAATTAAAAAATCAGACAGATTTGAACCTGTACTTATTGTAAATGAGCGAAATCTGCGAAATGGCTGACTTATATGATGCCAAGGCATGTGTAATATAATTGTTACATTTTTTTGGTTCCGTAATTTTAAAAGAAAAAGGCGATACTTTTTATGTTTATCTATATATATGTCTATCTGTCTGCCCAAGAACTGAGCGAGTTCATTTCAACTATTTCTGGTCCTGTCCGCTCTGGTCGCTCGGTCCTTTTCGCCCGACTATTTTTTTGGTGTAAATACAAATCTGCAGTTTATTCCTTCGAGTTCAACTTAGTGTTTAATGGACCAGCTCCACTCGCGGAAACCCGGCTTAACGCCTATCGATATAAAGTGTAGAGAGAATTTAAAAAAAATATATCTGAATAGGGAAATATTAGGTCCATTTAATAGTTAATTTACTATAAGGGTACTTAAAATATCTCTTTTCTCTCATTTCAAAAATCTCTTTCGAAGACACACATTACATTCAGCCAGCCACGTACCAACTAGGTATACCACGGACCAACTACATACATAAGTACTATATGTTATATTTATATAAACCAATTACTCTTTTGCAAAGTAATTGAAGTTCACACGAGCGATTGATTGGTTAAATTGCCTATTAATTGTATGGATTAAATCGAAAAATAAAGGGTAAATGCTATGGTAAAGGGTGAGAATTCGATTTTTGCAGTGAAAGTATTAGTTATAATAACATAGGTTAGAATGAGGCTGGTAGGTACCAAGTACTAACTACTAGATGGAAATGCCTAGAAAACTAATTTTATAAATCTCTTTTCTACTAATATTTAAAAAACTAAAAAGATTGCTTAGATTTAGTTCAACGTGCTACTTAGGAACTGCTGGTTCTCAATGAAAACTTATTTTTATCCATTTGTCGAGGATAGGATATGATGGTCCATTTGTCGAGGAATGCCGAGGAATATATAACCGTCCATCAACAAAAACAGTGTAGGGAGTTACAAGTATGTCGTGGAGCGCACGGGGACACGGATTCAGGAAGATGGGTGCTCGTTTGCACTACAAAAGTACCTGAGGCTGACGTTACAGGGTTGGACGAGGGCAAGGACAGTGTTCAGAGTCAAAGCGGTCTATCCCGAAGGTGGAAGAGAGCTTTTGGTTACGGACACTGCTACGACTGCTTATTTAAGTGCTAGTGGCTATATATGGATATATACAGAGGCCAGGCGTGGCGCAGGGGCATAAAGTGTGACTGTAAAATCCACTGGTTGTGGATGCGATCCCCCTCGAGGAAATGAAATATTTATTTACATTCCTTCGCTCTGGTATCGACGCAAAGCACGACGTTTACTTCCGGGTATAGGCTTAAATCCAATACGAAAGAATATTTTTTAAATTGTAATATAGCTTTTTTATGTGGAATAGTCCTGTGGCAAAAATGTTGTGGAGCGGCAAATTGAAGATGTTAAATATTTAATAAAAAGAGTCTCACTTGTGCGTCTCTGCGCCACGATGGCCTCAATAATCTTATTAGTATTTATTCAATTTAATAAGTACCAGTACCTATAAAAGTCTATTTCCAGAGACGAGAGACGTCTCGACGACGTATAAATCAAAGAGACGAACTTCAACTATACTATTTCTTTTTAGCTTCACGTTGTATACCGCACGTAGCAGGGCAGCCAGAGGGAACTTGGGAACCTGCGCCACGAGTCCTAAATGCGGACCAACATTGTATAAAAGTAAAAAATATTTCACTAACACAAATGTCCACTACAGTACCTACTCACTAAATAACTATACCTATTAACGGTGGAAAATGATCGCTTGACACAATTTGCAATTCTAATAACGACCATTGTCGATTTAGCGGATCACTCCCATCTCGATATGTTTACTCCCGGGAGTCGAACCGCAGAGCAATTATAAGGCGCAAATATTTACACGACGGCACCGGCAGTGGGGTGTCATGTAGGTTATTTACTGTTAATATAGACAAGCTTTATCTTTTATAGCGTCACGCTCTATCCCGCGATATAGTAGGATAGGCAGAGGGAACCTAGTGTTAAGACACTCCATTAAGTATGTTCTCCGGTAAGATACTCCTAGGCAGTGTCCAATTTTCGAGACATTGCGAATTGAGCGGGTCATGTAGCACATGATTGATTTACATAGACTATAAAATATAATATGACTTTTTATCCTTTTAGTAGGAAATTTGCTAAACTAAAGTTAAAAGCATGTCATGTTATTACATGATGTTAATATAGTTTTGCTCTAGAAATGGACTATCTCGCATACTTTTTTGAAACCAGTAATTTATGAGATTAGCGCGCTCAACAATAAAACTCAAAGCTAATATATTAAATAATTCATCCCCCCGAGTGGAAGCAGAACCCATAACTGTCGCGTTCATAGTCACTGGCTGTTCCACTGACGGACAAGGCTATTAGCGTATCTAGAGATATTTTCAAAGGGTGGCCTGGACGTTAGCTTTGACCAGACATGTTCGTGTAAATGTTGTTTTTTTTTTTGCTTTTTCGGGGCAAATTTTGTTGTTAGTAAAATTATTGGGGTGGGCACCAGACTATTCTGGGGCGGGCACGGCCCACCTGGCTCCCCTCCTTCCTACACCCTTGGACACGGCGAATATTAGTCAGTAAGTCAGTAATATGTAGATAATATATTGCATACATAAGAAAAGCTCCCAAATTATATAAATTAAACTATCTCCTTCCTATTAAACCCACACAAAATACCAAACTATAATTAATTACCATGATTTTAGACAGATTTAAAACGCCCCTACTAATAAAGACGTGGACGTGGCCGATTGTCATCCCCTTTTAAAACTCTAAGGCATTTGTCACCCCTATTCGCATACACGATATACACGATACTGTGGTGAGGTGTCACCCCAAACTCGCCTCAGCGGGCAAAGCCTGTTATAAAATAGCTTAATTTGTGTAATTAATTACCGTTTTTATAGGAATGTTTAAGTTTAAAAATTAGAATATCAAAATTATTAAAAAAAGTAAAAAATATATCCATGTGAACATAGATTATGATATCTTTTTAGTTATAAAATAACCTATACACTATATATAGGTATTAAAAATAACACTTTATATAGGTATTTTACAATCATCCCATTTAATTGTGAGTGCGATAGTCGTGAGTTCAATCTCGCTTAAGAAAAAAATACTTATAATATTTCCGGCCTCGTTAGACAGACGTTTGCTTTCGCCTAAAACGTGGTATGAGAAAACAAGACAGAAATGTATCCTAATTTTCTTTGCGAATTTTCATATAGACAAAAAATATTTTAGTTCTGAGTAAAACACCTGAAACGTTGTTAGGCTGAAACACTAAAGCGTCGCTCAATAAAATGCCCTCACTGATTTAAAAATAAATTTTAGTATGAGAAGAAGAATGCGAACGGCGAATCTAACGATATTACCGTACCTGAACTCTGGTGGTGTAGTTGTGAGACGCAAATTTTAATATTATAAGTGTGTTTTTGCGGATTCTTTTTTAAAAAATCTAAATAAGAAAATGTAATTTATTAATAAAAAAAACGATTTTGGTTAGAGTTGTGAACTGATCTTTTTGTGTAAGGTTAATTTTTTGTTAGTAAAAATTATGTGTAGTGTACCAGACTATTCTGGATTGGGCACGGCCAACCAGTCCCCACCCATGTGTAGAATTAATGTAAATTATTACCATTTGACGAAATCGTAGCCTTATATTTATTAAAAAACCTTTTAAAATTACGAACTACAATATATAATAACGACGACATAACTACCAATTTTAATAGGTGTCAGTACTAATTTAACACTCATACAAAAGGTCTTTAAGCTCAACTCGCGCAATAATCTTTCCCTCATTCACACCTGATGTTTCCCGAAGGGAGAGCAGAGGGCGGAGGGCAGAGGCCAGAGGGCGTTATTAGATTAGACCCACAGCCATACACTTTGTTCAAATGCTGGAAACTGTTAGGCTTTGTGAAAACTCACTATTGTCAATTGTGTCATGTTAGAAAGCCTGCCATATTAAATTTGATATGCTGGGATTCATTTCATGATTTTGCTACGTTGCGTAGCAACTTACTATAGGATTTCAAAGAGAAAACTGATAAATCTAAACAAAGAAAGCTTATATCAGCAACGAAAGTAATTCAGATTAGTAAGTAAATAAATAATTGTATAGTTCAAGCGTGCGGTCGTTAGTGCTTGAATTAAACAATTTTGAATTCGCAAAAAGTGAGAATCGTTGGTTCACTCCACTGTAGAGTATTGCTAAAGATGGAGAGTCAGACATCGCACCGAACATGGCCACAATACAGCAGAGATGGGCGTCTGAGAGCACCCGGCGAGATATATGTTCGGAAATTTCAATTTCAGCATATTACATTGTGCGGAATTTCATGCCATATGTAAAGAAACGGGGTTTGTGCATATGCGCTTGGCACAACTTGACACACGCAATTGTAATGGATAGTACAAAAATAAGAAAAATATAACATCGATTTCTGACCAGAATAAGTATTCCTACTTATTCTGGGCCAAGACGCAAGGCTAAAGCCAGTTTGAAAGCACAAAACAATTTATAATTAAAATATAAAATAGGAAACTAAGTAAAATAATTTAGGAATATTATAGTATTATTAGAAATCAGCTTCCCGGTTTATCCCGCACACTACAGGGTAGGCAGAGGGAACCTGTTAAGACACTCCGTTCCCTACTTTCTGCCGAATTCTGGAGACATTGCGGTTTTACAGTCACACTTTGTGCCCCTGCGCCACGTCATATTATTGGGTCATTATTATTGTCATTATTATAAAGTCATTATTATTGGGTATTATTAGAACTACTTCATATTTTAGCTTAAAAGTGTAATGTGTGTAGAAATAAGATGATTGTAGAATAACGTGTATTATTATGATAGTAGAGTAACGTGTTATATTCTAGCAAATCATAGACTTTAATAATAGAAATAGGCACAACAAATACTAATGAATAAGAAAATAATAAAACGTAACTGTAATTATATAGGTTAGATAATAATTAAAACATTAGAAACAAAGACTTAGTAATAATAAATGAAAACTTAAAACAAGAAAAATTTAGAATTATTAACATACATATATACTTTATAGTAAGCTATAAGGTGTAGGTGTCGAAAAATTCGAAAAGAAAACAAAGCAGAAAAAGTCTCCGTTCACCGCGATGGAGGTTGCTAGAAATCAAAAAAAATATATATAGGAGAACAAAAAATAAGATCAAATAATAAAATATTTTATTATTAATTATTCAATTTACTACCAATATTTTAGTGTAGCGAATCTTTATATGGAAGGAAAGATAACCAAAACCTCGAAACCGAAATACAGACAAGTAAAAATGTTAGCGAAATAGAACAAGAATTCACGTTCAAAATTGTTATACAGAATATCAATATACTTAAACTGATTGTCACTAGGAACCGCAAACATAACTAAGTTTACTACTAAGAAATGTATAAAAAGTAAATATTATACAAACATCGGAACCACTAAAGGATTAACATTGTAATATCTGTCACTTCCGGTAGCATTCTGTCGGTGTGTTTACGGCTAAATGGTTATTTACAAATATATCTATGGAGATTAGTAGAGGCTTAACAGATTATTGAAATATTGACCCGTTTAGGTAACTTTTACGATTATTAGTACGTTTTTTTTTGTATCACGGCGTACGAGTCGAAGTGCAATGGCACAAGCGTCTGACTGTAAACGCCACCGGTTATGGGTTCGATTCCCACTCGAGGAAATGAAATATAAAAATGTTTCATGTCCTCGCTCTGGTGGCGGTTCAAAGTGCGGCGTTGATATAATATTTATTAATTTTAAGATACAATTAAGATACAATGAAATCAACTTTACGCTGTATCCCGCACAAAGCAGCAGGGTAGGCAGAGGGAACCGAGTGAACACTTTCCGCTGAATTCTGAAGGCAATGCGAGTTGAGTGGCAGAACTCAACGCCGCGGTTTGCCTCGACACCAGAGCGAAGAAATGAAAACATATATTTAAATAAATATTTCATTTCTACATTTCTACAAAACTAAAGTTTAAGTGACTAATTCCCAAGTATAATTTCTTTAAATATGCTATTGTACATGTACTTACATACTCGTATACATTTGTAGATAAATCATTATTTTACATTTTTTATTCTTATATTTTCTCTAGCACTAGTGGATGACCAAATTTTATCATGGTCAAATAATTAATAAAAAAAAATTAAAATTCAGCTTCACGCTGTATTCCGCACACAGCAGGGTAGGAAGAAGGAACCTAGTGTTAAGACACTCCATTCTCCACTTTCTGCCGAATTCTGGAAGCATTGCGTGTTGATTGGCAGAACTCAACGCCGCGCTTTGCCTCGATACCCGAGCGAAGAAATGGAAATATAAATTTAAGTAAATATTTCATCTCCTCGAGTGGGGATCGAATCAACAACCAGTCGGTTTTACAGTCACACTTTGTGCCGCTGCGCCACGACTGGCCTCGAGTTAGTTTACAATATAAATATTTTTTGCTCTAAGCTGACTTCACAGTAGGATTTGTCTTTTGTCAAGATATATGAAATCAAGTCATGAGATATCACGATGTTAGTGTAATGAAGGTTAGAAAAGTGAAGCACGGTTTCCACAGCGAGCGGACCGGGGCCATTGCGGACTACTTTGAACTCGCAAGAGTACAATAAATAGTCGGGCGGAAGAGACCGACATAGAAGAAAGAGTTGAAATAACTTCGCTCAGTTCTAGGGAGAGGAGGCAAGATTACAAAATATGAAACTCATTGTTGGTGGAAACTGGGCATAAGTTATGTTAGTAAGAGTTGCACCTGGTACCTTCCGTTTTTGGTCTGTCATAGATATTGATTTTTTTCTATTATTTGAATTAAAGGTTTAAATCAACCCGCATATGGCAATTTAGGCAGAGGAAAGCTAGTGTTAAGACACTCTGTACAATGCGCGTTGAGTGGCGGTACTTCTTACAGAGCAAATAAAAAAGGGAAATGCGAATCGAACCCACAACCGTTACCTTTACAGGAAGACAAAATATTTTAATTCCTTATGTAAAGATTTTTACATTAATTTAAATAACATATATTGTCGTAATATGATGTTAAACCATGTTATCGTTAACAAATTAGAATATTTACTAACATAGATTCAGCTACGTTTGAAAATCGTTGAAGTCTTTTGAACTAGCAATTTCTAAAACATTGTAGTTTCATAATTAACTTGTTTTTTCTATTAGTTATATTCACCAATCAGAGAAACAGCCTATAATATGTTATTACGATTCCCTACCCAAAGGGTAAAACGAGACCCTATTACAAAGAATCCACTGTTAGTCGGTCTGTTTATCTGTCACCAGGCTGTATCTCATGAACCGTACCATAAATCGATAGTTAGACAGTTGAAACAAACACTAAAAACAGAATAGAACAAATATTTAAGGGAACTCCAATATAACAAACGTAATTTTATTTGCAGTAATTCGTGCGAAAACCAAAGGACCGAAGTCTAGGTCAGGGATGCCTACCAACCATGAGAAGAATCCCTAGGCTAAACGAGACAGTAAAAAAAAATCTTTCTTCACTGTCTCGTCTCCACTGTCTCGCTTTTACGGTCTAAGCAAAATGCTGAGCCCATCAAATATGAAAACGGATAGAATGTAGAGAATATTCGAGGTTATCGTTAAAATTCTATTTAACTGGCTTTATGGCAGGAACAGTATGTAAAAACTTAGACCAAAATTTTAGCCCTTTAAGTATTGAATTTTGTAGTGTCATGTAGTGTTCTTCTTATATTACTTATGGTAAATATTATTTTTATTTAAATTGTCTTTTGTATTTCACTGGCGGACTCTACATTGTTTTACTTTACCGATTCGTTTAAGCTCTATTTTATTAAAGAAATAAATTAAATGAGACCTGTAGTGGCGCACCAGCGTGCAATTGTAAACGCGACAGGTTGTGGGTTCGATTACTACTCGAGGAAATGAAACATTTAGTATTTTTATTTCCTCGCTCTGATAGTAAAGCAAAGCGCGGTGTTGTATTCCGCCACTCGCAACGCCTCCAGAATTCGGCGGAAAGTGGGGAACCGAAGTGTATTAATAGAAACAGAGTGTCTTAACATTAGGCTCCCGTCTTGACTCTGCCTACTCTGTTATATGCGGGATACAGCGTGAACCATAATAAGACAATTACGATTATGTAATGTGATTATGAAAAAAAAAACATAATTAGTTAAATTATGATTATGGTAAAATTTTTAGAAGAATATTTACCTATTAATTTGAGATCATCTCGTAGATAGGCGAATTTTACAGAGGTGGAATCTTCTATTTATCAATAGAGTTCCTTCACTCACACATCGTATTTAAACATAGTCACTACACTTTACCACTGAATTTATTGCAGGACTTTATTTTAAAATTATAATTTTTAGTTTAGAGATCTACACCCACCTGGCTCTATGTCAAGTGAACATCACGGTCATTGCACGCAAGATGGCGACGTCTAACCGCGAAAGACGCGCGAAAAGTGGCCGTGGCAAACACCCCCGGACCCCGTACCCGCCGACCCCCGGACCCCGTGCCCCGCGACCCCTTGTACCCCCGCGGACCCCCAGATGTACCCCAACGCCATTCGCAGCCCAAGCGACGGTCGCCGCCTTCAATAATTCAACTCCGCCCCTCCCTTTCCATTTCCTACAATAATCTATCGCTTTCCCGCTCTGTTGTGATGCGCATTTATCCCATGTTGTTGTCTGTCTCTTTCTTTTGTATGTATGTATGTATTTGCATCTCGCTCGTCAACTCAGGCGGGTCTCGCCGTGCATAATGCAGAATGTTTGGCGAACGTTTTATGAGGTTTGCGCAGTGTGATACAGTGTAGTGATGTGTAGAGGCTCTTTTTGGTTTCAATGTTAATTACTTATTTAAAAGAGTATAAGTTAATTAATTTTAACTTAATTATGTGTCGTAATAATATATATTTACAAGAATTTCATCAGGACTTTGAAAGACAGTCAACTGTTCATAATTTTAATTACATTACACGGTAAGAAGAACTCTACATATCTATACTTACTATATTACAATATCTCATGAGCACGTGCTGATTTAAAATATAAAAAATCCGCGTGTTAACGCGACGATTGTGGGTTCGATTTCCACTTGAATGAATTAAATAAAGGAAAAAATAAGGTATATCTACACTTATATCTAAATACAGCTCTGACAACAAGTTGAGATCCGCCACTCAACACGCTGTATCTCGAAAATTTTGCAAAAGGCAAGCAACTGAGTGACTTAACACTATATAATCTATTTATTTGGGTTTGGGACAAAATGTAAAAAAGGATTCAAAATTTCTCAAAATTTTATTTTGCTTTTTTATTTCTATTAAATTTTTGTAGCGAACGGTTTGCTATGTATGTATCTAGCAGCTAGCTGTACTATTTTTATATTGTCTTTTCTTGAAGGCTCATTTCATTCCATAAAGATGAAAAAATAAATAATAATAAAAGGTTGCAATTAGTCTTATATTTAAAAAAAACATCTAATTATATGGAAATGTCAAATACAAATTTAATTTTTACTCTATTATTTATCAGTATTGGAATGTGTTCGAAATTTGAGAATAAGATGCTTCGGTTTGGGTGGTTTTACACGTCAACTACTAATTTACCTAATACATAATAATGAAAAGTAAAAGAAAAAATATATATTTAAAATTAAAGAAAAAAAGGCCAGTCGTGGCGCAGGGGCACAAGGTGTGGCAGTAAACGCGACTGGTCGTGGGTTCGATCCCTATTCGAGGAAATGAAATGCCTTCAAAACTCAGCGGAAAGTGAAGAACGAAGTGTCTTAACACTAGGTTCCCTCTGCCTAATCCCCTGTTTTTAAATAAGTCCATTAGACCTGTGAAGTAACCTTTTTATAGGGTGTCGGTTCCTTCTTCCTACTAGGTATGCTATATGCGGAATGCAGCGTAAAGCTTAAAAATATATTTTTTCGTATCGTCTTTAAACTAAAAATAATTATTGAGCCAAAATATGACACATAATATACGCACCAGCGTCTGTATTTAACAAGTCAAGTACCTAGATAATTATTATTATAGTTTTTAAATGTATTAAGTTGAGTTGAGCTAAAGGATTGACTGGAAAATAAGGGTTTAAAATACTTAATAGAATCTTGCCACTCCATTTTAGAAACATTAAAGGCGCCTAGAACTATAAATAAACCAGATGTAAAATGATGTAAATTATCAAAATACTGTTTTTAAATAGTAGGAGATATGTTGAGCGAGATATACATCACCAATAATCTTTCGTATGCAATTCAATAAAAAAGAGTATCTACGAGGGGTGACGGGACCGGGTCGCGCGTCGCAGGCGCAACACGGCTTGTAGTAAACGACCTCGCGCCCAGTCCGATATGGCCAGCCATGAGTACCACCGCCGTCGCGCCGTCCACATCTTGCAAAATCCCGGTCGCAATTAAATATGTTAAATGAATCTATAAATTCGCTATCTTTTTATTTAAACACGTTTCATTTTCAATCAATTTCAGGATTTTGAATTGACAGATGACAAACTTGGGGTTGCGCGCGTATGCACTCATTTTATTTCAACATATAAAAATACAGTAAGAAATACAAAATGATAACTGACCCTCAAGGGCCAGAGTGCAAGGAAATAACCAGCTTACGTCGCAAACGACCGTAAAGTACGTTCGACGAGTCATGGCCGAGTCATGGCCCAGAGTTAGGTCTTATCAAATCTTCACAGCCGTCTACCTATACTTAACTTTAAGCCATCTACCTATACTGGACTCGTCGGCCTTTTCTTTTTCGATTCAATCATGTCAAACATACGTTCAGTTCCGCCACTCAACACCTATCAACAGAATTCGGCGAAAGGAGGAGCGGAAGTGTATTAATGGGAACGGAGTGTTTTAACATTAGGTTTCGAGGTTCCCTCTGCCCACTCTGCTATGCTATGCGGGATACAGCGTGATGCTGAAAAAAAAACAGATTATATATAGATATAATCTGATTATATATAGGTAGATATAATTTAGTACTGAAGCTCTAAATGTAAGTACCTAAGTGAATCTATTATTTAGTGTTTCATATTTATGTGTTTTAGTGTACCTACGTGGAATCTTTCTCTTCTTTATCTTTCTAATTTCTTAACTATATCTACTTCACAGATGATTGAACTAAAATTGTGATTACGACTTCTGTTCTGATGACAATGAAATAACATATAATCAATATTATTGTTAATACAAAAGGGCCGCCGTTTTTAAAAAAATATAGGTAGGTATTAAAAGAAAACTTGATTTGTAAAATACAATACACCATGAAAAAAAAACTACAAAACTTGTTTTTCAACAGGTTTTTTTAATTAATATAAAATTTTTAAAATATTTTTTACAAAAACAACTGAGGCGGTAAGGGGCCGTTCAAGTATTACGTAAGCACTGTAGGGGGGCGGGGGGATCTTGGGTATGCTTATTTTTGATGACATGGGGGGTGGGGGGGGTCCAGCTAGTAATTACGTAAGCAGAAGTTATTTATTTTTTCATATATATTATGGCTATATTTGGTAGACGTATGTATGGTAGACGATATAACTATTAGTTTTATAATATAATATATAAGTTTATTATATCTATTTAGCAGGAATGGCACATTGTCAAGAGTCTAAATTTCAAATTTTATAAAAATCAGTGGCGATTTAAGGATTTTTCCATACAAATTTTCAACCTCTTATTTGCACCCTTAGGGGGTGAATTAAAATAAACCACGAAACACGTATTGAATTAAATATTTTTAAGAGTCTGAATTTAAAGTTTTATAAAAATCGGTGCTGATTTCAATTTTTTTCCATACAAAATTTCAACCCCTATTTCATCACTTTAGGGTTAAAATTTTTCAAATTCCCTTCGTAGTGGATTTCCAGATTTCGAAAATATAAATCTGTTCAAATTTCACGTTTCTACCATCAGCGGTTACGGGTGTGCGTGCGTGCGTCTTACCTCAGTCAGTGGAAACATGTCCTTTTGTATAGGTATGTAGATACAAATAAAATATCAAAAAAGAATACCTTAAAAAAAATATATATGCCAATGTTTACGTAAGCATTGGGGGAGGGGGTAAGAGGATTGCTTATTTTTGATGACATAAAGGAGGGGGGAGGGGGTCCATAATTGCAAAAAAACTGCTTACGTAATACTTGAACGGCCCCTAAACCTGACTGGTTCTAAAACCCAAATGGAACTGTGCTGGCCATGTAGCAGGACTTCAAGACGGGAGATGAGCAAAAAGAGTAACGTTGTGGAATGTACCGGTAGGCCAGCGGCATAATTAAGCTGGCTGGTCATTCTTGATCTGAAGTAGGGGACGTTTGCAAGCAAATAAAACAAACTCCATCTAATTTCCTTTCAAATAAAGACTAACAACTAACAAGGTGGCAGTACCGGTGCCTTAGCTCTTAACGGGATTCAAACAGGTAACCGACCAATAGATGGCGGTATTCGTCAACGAAAGTACGCACTTTTGCGTGCTAGTTATAAAGAAATTCTATAGATGGATGGCGCTTGTAGAGAATTGGGATCTTCGAGATTTCATTTTATTTAAAAATAAGTAAAAATCAAATCAGCTTCACGCTGTATAATAATTAACCAAAGAGTAGTATTGCAAAGGTGTCCCCTTTTTCTTCATTTTTAACGGAAAAAAAATCCTAGCAACGACATCTACATATTGAAACATTTAAGCTTTAAAGGCATATTGTTGTTATAATTTATTTGCATGTATGTATGGGTGTTTGAATTAAAACAATAATGCTAAGTTCAGAATGCTCATGAACGATCAAGAACACGCTGCAACTCATTTTGTATGAAATGATTTACAATTAGAAGAATACACTATATAAAAATACAATAAGAAATATAAAGTGGTAACTGACACATGACAGCAATAAGTTAACATTTATAAACGCGCTCAAGGACTAGAGTGCAAGGCGTACCAGCGTATGTCGCAAACGATGTTAGAGTACGGTCGTTTACATTACGTTCCTAAGATCCTTTGGTTCCTAGGTGAATTTGCTGTCAAAAGCAAAGACGATACAGGGTTCATCTTATTTTGAGTCAAAGACTTTATATCCCACACGACGATTACACGATTTTGAAGTACTTTAGTATGTTGATTGTATCTTTTGAGGTGTTGTATGATTGCGTTGAAAAGGATTTGCAGCCTACAGATGGTGCTATAAGATATTGTACCCCAAAACAAAAACTGATAGTAAGATTACGGTTAGACTTCAGCACCTGTGACCATGGACTACTGCAAAGTGTTCGAAACGTCGGGTTTCCAAAAATGTATAATATCAAATATACGCGATTAAACGGGTTAAAATAGTTTCATCTAAAATGAATAATGTAGCATTTCACATTTTCGCAGTATATTTTTTTGTTTTTATTTTTGTCTTATGTCTTTTTCGGTTTTTTTTGTAAATTTCCTTTCTGCAATTCATTTGTCACTGTAAACTAAAGTACTATGCTTAAATTGCAATATTTTGGAAGCCATACACGACGGAATATAATATAGTGTTTGGCCGTACACAATGTAGTGTTGGTACCAACGCTGTTATACGGCAGCGAAACGTGGGTATTACAAAAGAATATATTATAGAAGAGATATACAAAATGGCAGGTACTAGCGAGAATGTCACTTTGAGAATTAAGAACGTGCTCAGTTGGTTTGGGCACGTCGAACGAATGAGTGATGAAAAAATGGCAAAAAATGATTTATAATGGAAAAGTGAGAAGTAAGAGAGGTAGGGGAGACCTCGGTTGACCTTTGAAGCGTTAGGACCCCCCGGAGGGCATGTGAGCATGGGCATGTAGAGAACGTAGCGTTTGGTGCTCCGTTCTCTCTGACTAAATAATAACGATAATGACGAATAACGAATAAAGCGTGAAGTTAAGTTAAGAAAAGTTAAGTTATAAATTTCTGTGCTAATAATAATAATATTTTTTTATCATATAATAGCCACTGGCAACCTTGAATAAACAAGTAACTAAATAAATAAAAGGTCATGTCGAAATGAAACATCAATAAATTTTTAAACCAACTTTATTTTTAGCTAAAATATAATAATCCATACATCAGAGAAGTTATCTAATAAGTATACAGTTAAAATACCGCAAGTAAAAATTATATAAAAAAATCAATAATTAAAAAGAAAGTTAGCTACTTTATGGTTATAAAAAAAGAAAAAAATAATGAAAAAATAGCATTTGTGCCATTATTTTTTTTTCAGATCTTAAAACTATATAAAATTAACGGGGAATTTACTTGGACGGTTATTGAGTAAAACTCAAACGTAACATAAACAATTAACAATTGTAAGTAATGTAATAAGTCACGTTTAGAAACATTTTTTTTTTAATTCAACAAAAAAATTACAATCCAATTCGTTCCTAAACGCTGTACAGAAAAAAGTGCCAAATTAAGTAGGTTTATTACATATTTAAAAATTACAACTAAAAATAAGTATACATATTATATAAAAAAATCACCTAACACTAAAAAAGTACCGTCAGCAAAAAATAATACAAAAAATCTGTCAACAGATTAAACATGTACATTAAACAGTGACATCTTCCAAATCCGGACAGCACAGATAAGGAGAGAAACGGAGAAAAACAGTTAAAGTCGGTAAGAACAACGTCACTACTGACAAAAAACATCAATTTATAGGTAAATTGCTTACAAACAGACATACATTCTATACTATTATGGCAAATCTATAGAGCTCCGGGTCAAGAGCGAGCGGTACTGTACCTAAAGTAGCAACTTACGCTAGTTTTAGTAAAAATTCTTAATGCATTCAAAATATATATAATAATAATATAAATATAGCTGCCGCTAATACGTACTGTAAAATGTGCTTCAGTTATTTAACAGTTCGATTAACCGGACATAACCGGATCGAACCGGTTTGAAACGGATTGCTTGAAATCCGCGTATCTATTATTTATATAATATTTTCACCAATCTTTGTGCCTATACATTTAAGCCGTTTGAAAAGCTCTTACGGGGTAAATGTGTTATTAAAAAAGAAAAAAAATAGAAAAAAAAGCGTTCTTATATATATTATTTAATATAATACATAGTATTTGATCGCTTATAACTATCTTATTTATTTTTTTAAAGAGTTTTACATAAATACAGTTAAAAGATAGTTCTACAAGCAAGCACGGGATTTACGTATAGTTATTGATATGACTTTCACTTATTATAGGATCCCCCCGCGATATTTTTTATTTTCTCAATAATTATTTATTATTAATTTCCATATCGGAAATGGAAGTTTGTGCTTTTCAAAATTTGTGACGCAATCAATTCCATATTATAAACAGTGAAAAACTCGCTTACTATCACGTAAGTATATGATAAATTTAAATAAGTTACTTTTAAAAATTAGTTTGTGCTTGTAGCCCTATCGCCTATTACAAAAATTTGCGAGTGGAAACGGAAGAAACGGACTAGTTATGATAAAAATAAATGTATATAGAAAATCGATAAAAAAAATAATCACAAAAAATCTGATTCCCACAACATATAATATTTGTACGTTTTAAATGCCATTATAAATTTATATTTAATTATCTATTAAATACAATTATTTATATATAAGCAAGTTACACATAACCAAGTCCAGTGGTTTTACTAGTAACCTATTTAAAGGGGGTGAGAGCGAGCGAGAGGGGTGTATGTGGTTTGGGCGCGTGTGAATGAGACGGCGATACAATTTACATCGTGCTGTTGTCCCACTCTAGCTGGCTGATGTTCCTATATTTGTGCTGCTTGCCGGACACCACTGGAACGAAAACAATTATAAGCATATATTTAAATATTCCTTTTTAAGTTAAATAAAATATATTGAGGCCTCGTGGCGCAGAGTTGCAAGTTGGCTTTGATTCTCATTGTAAATTTATAATATTTTTATTCTTATTGAATACTTTTAATTCCTTGTCCTGGTAATGGGACAATGTGCGGCGTTGATTTCCTCTATTCAACACATTTAATTCAACACCTCGGGAATTTGTTGACCTGCCATGCTATATGAGGGATAATGTAAAACTAAAAAATAAATATAAATACAATAAAAAATAGTTTGCAATGGAGGATTTTTCTGTAGAATAGATCTCTTCCAATCAAAGTGAATAGGTGCAAAATAGCAGGAAAAATAACATGCTGCAGCAAAAAAAAAAAACAAATAATTATATAGATATAACGAACATATTAATAGTAATACAGTACGGTCAATGAATCATGGCCATCCTGAAGTTAACATAACTTTCTGAATTTTCACGTATTCTTTACTCGGAAAGAAAATAAGCAAAAAGTAAGAAAATTCTAAAATCAAATCAACAGCCAACATCAGAGCGGCCACGACTCATCGACCGTACTGTATGTACATAAACATATAAATTCACATATCGTCGGTATAGAGTATAAAACTTTGTAACGGTTTATTAAGGAATTGCTCAAAAGACAAAAAGATTTTTAAAAATTTTGCAATTTCGGAAATTGATTTGTTTTCTCTAAGAGAAAAAAAGTAAAGGTCAATTTTGTATTTTTTAGACTTTCAAATGAAATATAAGTACATAACGACAAAAGACAGATTTAGCAGGTTTACACTCTAAGTTGACTGATATTTTATCTAATTTTTCACTTATATTAGAGTATACTAACCCTCATCCTCCTCATCAGAGGAGTCGTTATGCGAGTCGCTGTCGGAGCAGGAGTCGGCGTCGGAGTCGGCCGCCGCGCCCGCGCTCGCGCCCGCCACGCCACACTCTGTCACCGTCTGTTCACACCGAAAATTGTTACAATTGTTCACTTTTCTATATTTTTAAAGTGTTACAATAAAAAAAACATGTTTTTTAGAAAACTTGTAAATATTTTAGCGTAGCGGGATTTGATCACGCACCGTTGTCCAAGAGTTCCGTTGACTAAGCAATATAATATTATTAATATATTTAAAATATTAGATAATCTAATAATAGACTTTTTTTAAGGTATAGCGTAGTTTAAGTTTTGCCTCACTACATGACTATTTAATGGTCATTTAGAGATATTAGAGTGCCCAAGTTCCAAGAGTCATGGAAAACAGAGTATCTTGACACTAGGTTCTCTCTGCCTTCCTTGCTGTACTAAAAGAAGCCCTGCTCACCTCCTCCATAGGGTTGACGGTGATGGTGAGCGCGGAGTCGTCCCACGCCATCTCGCCGTCGTGCGGCGCGCGCAGGCGCGGCGCGGCGCGGCGGGTGCGCGCGCGCGCCACGCCCAGCGCCGTCAGCGCCACCATCGCGCCCACGCAGATCGCCCCTATCAGCACCGCCACGTTATCTGTTCAATTAAATATTCAATTTTATTTCAAGTTGTCATATATAGTAAAAGGTAAATAGTTAAAATAATGAGGCCAGTCGTGGAGCGGGGGCACAAGTGTTGACTGAAAACACGACTACAAATGAAGTATTTTTTAATTTTAATTTTTAATTTCTTCACTCTGCGGTCGACGCAAAGCGCAGAGTTGAGTTCTGGCAGAACAACTGGCAATACCTGCGGAATTGCGCGGAAAGTGCGAAACGGAGTGTTAACACAAGATTTCCTGTGCCTACTCTGCTGTGTGCAGGATACAGTGTGAAGCCGATTAGATTTTTTTATTTAATTTTAGTTAATATAAAATTATAAAATATATTATCTAGAAACGTTTCTTAATAGAGGATTATGACTTAAATATAACAATTTTTTTTTAGCTTACGCTGTATCCCGCACATAGCAGGATACGCAGGGAGAACCTAGTGTAACTACACTCGACTTTCCGCCGAATTATTGAGGAATTACATATTGACTATTGGAACTCAACACCGCGCTTAGCCTCGTTATTAGAAGGAGGAAATGAAAATATTAATTTCAGTCTCCCGAGTGGCAATCGAACTTACAATCGTCGCGATATAGTTGCAAGAGTTCACTACAAACATAATTTAAGTAAATACTTAATATACGAAACACTCACTAGAAGCATGATCGTGCGCATGATCACGTAAGTCGAGGAGGCGCGCGGAGGGCATCTCCACCGAGTGGGGAGAATGAAGGGCGTGTGCGGAGAACGCGCGAGGGGCTGTCATCGAACCCTCTATGTTGTTTGATTGTACCTACAACGTATAATATAATTAATATAATTGAAAATTAAAAGCCCCGACACAAAAAGCTATAAACAGTAAACAAACAATAAAAAGAGCTAATAAAATTCTCGATTTAATCCTTTTAAAGAAAAAACTAAAAGAAAATTGGTTCATGCGTTTCTTAGAAACAAAATATCAAAATTGAAAATATGGTAGTATCTGAGATAAGCGCGTTGAATCCAATTGAATCCAACAGACTTGTCAGCTTTATAATATTATAGTATACGTTATTCTTAAGTAATTAAAGTTAATTTAATAAAGTTAATTTTCCAAGTTAACTTGATTAAAAAATTGATTAACACCCAACAATTCTCAAATTTTGTCGTTTTTGAACATCAGTTAAAAGTTTTATTATATCTGTATTCAAACCCACCTTATCGCGTGCGACGTCCAATTTATCTGCTAAGCCGGACGGGCGTTGCGCGTGCGCGTCACTGGCGGCACGAGGATGTACCACGGTTAGCTGTTAATTATTGAAAAAAATATGTTTATAATTTCACGCTGTATTCTGAAAATAGCAAAATAAGCAGCGGAAAATGTAGTGTTAACACTCATGTGTTGTGTGGCGGAACTTAACGCCGCAATTTATTTTTTTATCAGAGTGAGGAAATGAAAATTCAAACCAGTGGGAATTAAACTCACATCCGTAGCGTTCACAGACGTTGCGTCTGAGCGCTCGCACGACGCTCTGATAGACAAATAAAGCGATGAAATAAAAAATATTTAGATTCGCCTTTTTTTTTATTAATCATTAATCGTTTGTATAGTGTGTAACACTTACAGTTTGCACATATTCGTTGCTTGTAAATCTTCCGTTAAGCTCAGAACAGGTGAGCTTGAACACGCGGTTTAGGTAGTACGCTGGTTTCTTGTTGCTATACTCTATTTCACGAAGGATCTGTAAAACACACATAATTTTGTCTATTTCATCTCCATTATTTATTATCCTATTTCCAGTAAATACAATTATAAGTCCGTTATAGTGGCGTTTAGAATAATAATAATTGTAATAATTCCCCACTTTCCGCCGAATTCTCGAGGCAGTGCGTGACAAGTGGCGGAACTTTGCCATTTGACACGCCTCGCTTTGCCTCGAGGAAATGAAAATATTAAATAAGTCATTACCCTGAGTGGGAATTGTCACACAACTGTCACGTTTACAGCCGCAAGCTTTCCTCTAAGCTACGACGGCCTACATAAAAGATTTAATTTTTAGTTACCGATCCTCACAAACTTGAAGTTAAATTATATTATTGTACAATATTTGCAAACAAATATCTATATTTCAATTGTATATTAATATTTATGGAAATTTATATATTCATTTCTTCGCTCTAGCGTCAAAGCAATGCCTCTAAAATTCGGTGGAAAATGGAGAATGGAATGTCTTAACACTAGGTTCCTCCGCCTACGCAGCTGTGTTCGGAATAAAGCGTAAAGCTAGTTTTATTTGTTCAATTTTATTGCAATCTTCTAGACTGTGCAATCCTCAAGTTAATAATAGTTTATTGAAAATTTACCTTTTGATAATTCCGTACAGTGTCTGCCCCAGTCAAGCTGACGCCGTCCCTAGTAAGAGTGGCTCGTATATCCGACGCGGGGAGCGCGGCGCCGCGGAGCGCCAGCGCCTCGTGGTCGGGGTTGAGCGCCGGGTACACGGACACCACGCAGGAGTCGAGTTTCTGGGTGTCCACCTCCGCGCCGCCGCGCGCCAGCACGCGCACGCGCAGGTCGGGCAGCACGGGCAGGCCGGCGCGGAAGTGCGCGTAGTCGCGCGCCGCGTCCGCGCTGCCGTTGAGCAGGATGGTGGGCGTCTGCGGCGCCAGCACCATCACGTACGACTCCGCCGGCCGCGCCGACACCACGCGCCCGTTGTCGCAGCTGCGGGAGTGTGTCTCTTTAGTTTACTACTTCATTACTGCATTATAAGTAATTGAGGCCGTCGTGGCGCAGGCGCACAAGCGTGTGACTGGAAATAGTTGTGAGTTCAGTTCTCTCTCGGAGGAACAATATATTTTATATTCTTGTGTTAAAACAAAGCGCCGCGTTGAGTTCCACCACTGAATAATGAGCCTTGATAACAAGGGAGGATACAATATATACTGCCGCTCACAGCTAATTCTCGGTCTAATCTCATTTTCTTATATGACAAATATTCTTATATATAAGATTGAACCGGTACTTAATCGAAGGAACAGCAGCATAAACCGTGACTGGCACTTTAATGTAAATCTTCCCAAAATAGTAAAAAAAAATACTAACGTGATAGTAGTAGCGAGGTGTACATTCCGTCTTCCAGGTGTAGGGAAGGCGCGCGCGTCGCCATATGCGACACGACGTACCAACGTTTCCACTTCCGCTGCTCCATCACCCTCGACCGATACTGACTTCAGATCTATTTGAAAATTAACACATTTCTTAATGTAAATATTAACAATATAATTATTATGTATTGAATGAAACGAATTGTGTTCTTTACTTCATAGTTAAAGACATCATACGTCTTTAATGCAGCGTTATAGTTAAATAGTTATGTGGAAAAAATACAAAAACATTTGTTCTTCTATTTATTCTAGGACTTAGAACTGATAATAAATTATTGCATGTTAAACACTATATACTAACAACAAAACTGCATTACGATCACACGAGTCCTACTAAAATTATAAATGTGAATATTTGTGAATACTTATTATTCATACAAAAATTTCTGAATCGATCTAAATGAAACTTTACAGTAATATATTATATTATAACATATACGCCAGAACAACACATTGGCTACAAATTTTATAGCGAATTTATATAATTTGGCTATAACATAGCAATATCTTTAAGATAACGTAACGACGTATATTTTAATATTTTTCAAGGTTAAGACTATAAAGATTAAAGACAACAATACTAACATAGGTCAGGTGCCAAACTCAGCCCCTCCCTACACCTGGCGGTACAGCGCAGGGCGGCGGCGGACTGCACCCCGCCCACTAGCACTCCGAGACCTGCCATCCAACCGTGCATGTGGTGTTTCATGTCGTTTTCTGTACCTGCAATATGAGAATTGAGTATTTATTAGTATATCATTATAGTTTGACTGATTATATTAAGAAAAGTTATTGAAAATTTACGTACACATAATATGAGACCAGTCGTAGCGCAGTGGCACAAAGTGCAAAATCGACTGGTTGTGGGTTCGATCCCCACTCGAGGAGATGAAATATTTACTTAAATTTATATTTCTATTTTTTCGCTCTGGTGTCGAGACACAGCGCGGCGTTGAGTTCTGCCACTTAACACGCAATGCCTCCATAATTTGGCGGAAAGTGGGGAACGGAGTGTCTTACACTAGGTTACCTCTGCCTACTCTGCTGTGTGCGGGATACAGCACGAAGCTTTTTTTTATATTTAATTTATTAATGCGATTGAAGTCTACAATAATGAGACAAGAATAATTAAACACAGACAGGCGAATTGTCATTTAATGGTATTTCATTTCTATGTATCTTACACATTTTTGCCGGAAAGTGGGGAGCGTAGAGTTATAACACTAAACTTCCTTTACCTAACACGCATGTAGCAGACATGCGGGATACAGCGTGCAAGCTGATAAAAAAAAACAAAAGAAAAACTATGCCATTTGTATCATTTAATGAACTCACCCTGCCAACAAGCGCCGACCACCAAGGTAGTATTGACTCCATGAGCGGGATGCAGCGGCCAGTCGTCGATGACCTCGGGGGCCTTAGCGTCGGGCGCGCGCCACGCCTCGCCGTCCACGAACAGTTCCACGTTGGGGAAACGCACGTTCACTGCGTAGTGATGCCATTCGTTGTCGCACACCTTTTAAATTTGTGTTGATATATTAAATGGTGGTAGTTAGATATGTGCATTGAGTTTTAAGTGGGATATTTTTAAAGGTTCATGTTATATCCCTAAGATAGCAGGGTAGGCAGAAGGAACCTAGAATTAAGACTCCCGTGCCCACATACCGTCCAATTTTTGGGGTATTTTGTGTTGAATAGCAGCTTTTGCCACTCACACGCAATATTAGCCTTGATAATAAGGCAAAGAAAAGAAAATAATTATTTTTTCCGAATGAGAATCAAACCAACAACCGACGCATGGCTGCGCCACGGTAGTCTCATTATAATTCCACTGGGTTATATATGGTTGTATGGTAAATGAACTTGGTGGTGGTGACATTCGTTGTCGCATACCTTTTAAAATTAGTGTAAATATTTATTGAATAGAAGTAAATGGTAATAAAAGAAAAACCTTTATTAACTGTTACAAAAACATTTTATATACAAGTTTATATCTACACTATACTAGCCTGTATTCCAAAATATTATGTTAATTCACTCAAAATAATTAAAATTAAAAACTTTGCAAAAATATTCTTAGTAACTTGTTAATGTGTATAAGTGTTGTAACTGATATCCCAAACACCTTTTAAAATATTATTTAATAAATAATGCCTTGACTCGTGATGTGTCTAGTGGTTAGAACTCTTTATAGTTGTGATCGTGAAGAACCCAAAATCTTTAAGAGATTCAGAGGAAACAGTGTTAAGAATTTCATATTATGCCATTAGAAGGTATCGCTTTAATAAGATATTTGCCATCAGAAGTTGTTCTTGTGTCAGTTATTTAGATAACTGTAGACTCGACAATATAACATTGTCATAACTCGAAGCTCGTCCGAAGATAAGCCAAGAGCGCGTCCTATCTTCCCCTCCACTATAACTGCGAACTAGTTATAATAAGAGGAAGAAAGAGTACGGGCCCCTCCCCGCCCTACACCGTGAGTTCCGACCAGACCGTGGCTTTACAGTCATCGTTGAACCCTCCGGGACTTTTGTGTGTGATCTTTCCGAAGGTAGTTGTTACGCTTGTTTATACTAAGATTATATTAGAATGGTGATTCGTGATGTTCATTGATTTGTGAGATCAATATAAGTCGTTGGAACGAACGCACTACCGCTAGGCGGCCGATATGTTAAATAAACGCACGGCACACACCCCACAGTCGTGTCTCGAACCGTAGGCGGACACTATTACATACACCAGAGTTCCAGGACATAAAATAGCACCACACACCCGTATGAGACAGGCGGACACTACTACATACACCGGAGCTGGGACATAACAGCACCACACACCTACTACTCGTATACCAAGTCATAGACGTGGTATAGAATATATCAATGACCAACGCCATACAAGCATAGCTTACGTATCGCGAGCGTACTGCGAGACGGCATCAGCCACGACATAGTTAATGTCGCTATAACAGTTCGCATAAGCCCATCACGTCAGCCTCCGCGACGTCAAGCAACATTCAATATTATAATATGGATCAAAGATCCACAATATGTGTCGCTCCTACACATATATTGCCTTTATAAGAAATTCGATCCTAAAAGATCGTGCCATGATAGACTTCGAATTATCACATTATATTTATTATACATTTGGTACGAGTCTTTATGTGCATCATATTTATTTGTACCGTAGTACTTAATAGTTCGACTCGACCGCTGCCTTCCGAGCATCACCACCTCCTATATATACGGAACGACGGTCGCGACACTCGGGACGACAATACACGAACACGTCTCGATTAATATTTTATTCAAAATATATAGTTTGTATTATTCATAATTAACTATGTTATTTATGTGCATTGCCATGCATATTTTATTTTATTTATTTATTTATTTTTTACTTATACTCAAGGTATATACTGTTACATTCAACCCCCTAAATTCTATGGAGTTCATCGAAATAGAATTTACATTTATTCATTTATTTATTATCAACCCCCAGATTGGGCAACCCCCCAACCTCACTATACTTTGTTTTCACAATCCCCAAACATGAATATTCCTTACACTGTAAACCTCCTCTATCTCATACCATTTCACGGACAACAAATTGTAGGCGTATGCCTAATTGTATATATGTTTATTACAAAGCCGTTTGACCATCCTGGTCACGGCACCAAATTGTAACTGATATCCCAAACACCTTTTAAAATATTATTTAATAAATAATGCCTTGACTCGTGATGTGTCTAGTGGTTAGAACTCTTTATAGTTGTGATCGTGAAGAACCCAAAATCTTTAAGAGATTCAGAGGAAACAGTGTTAAGAATTTCATATTATGCCATTAGAAGGTATCGCTTTAATAAGATATTTGCCATCAGAAGTTGTTCTTGTGTCAGTTATTTAGATAACTGTAGACTCGACAATATAACATTGTCATAACTCGAAGCTCGTCCGAAGATAAGCCAAGAGCGCGTCCTATCTTCCCCTCCACTATAACTGCGAACTAGTTATAATAAGAGGAAGAAAGAGTACGGGCCCCTCCCCGCCCTACACCGTGAGTTCCGACCAGACCGTGGCTTTACAGTCATCGTTGAACCCTCCGGGACTTTTGTGTGTGATCTTTCCGAAGGTAGTTGTTACGCTTGTTTATACTAAGATTATATTAGAATGGTGATTCGTGATGTTCATTGATTTGTGAGATCAATATAAGTCGTTGGAACGATCGCACTACCGCTAGGCGGCCGATATGTTAAATAAACGCACGGCACACACCCCACAGTCGTGTCTCGAACCGTAGGCGGACACTATTACATACACCAGAGTTCCAGGACATAAAATAGCACCACACACCCGTATGAGACAGGCGGACACTACTACATACACCGGAGCTGGGACATAACAGCACCACACACCTACTACTCGTATACCAAGTCATAGACGTGGTATAGAATATATCAATGACCAACGCCATACAAGCATAGCTTACGTATCGCGAGCGTACTGCGAGACGGCATCAGCCACGACATAGTTAATGTCGCTATAACAGTTCGCATAAGCCCATCACGTCAGCCTCCGCGACGTCAAGCAACATTCAATATTATAATATGGATCAAAGATCCACAATATGTGTCGCTCCTACACATATATTGCCTTTATAAGAAATTCGATCCTAAAAGATCGTGCCATGATAGACTTCGAATTATCACATTATATTTATTATACATTTGGTACGAGTCTTTATGTGCATCATATTTATTTGTACCGTAGTACTTAATAGTTCGACTCGACCGCTGCCTTCCGAGCATCACCACCTCCTATATATACGGAACGACGGTCGCGACACTCGGGACGACAATACACGAACACGTCTCGATTAATATTTTATTCAAAATATATAGTTTGTATTATTCATAATTAACTATGTTATTTATGTGCATTGCCATGCATATTTTATTTTATTTATTTATTTATTTTTTACTTATACTCAAGGTATATACTGTTACAGTGTGTGTCTCACACATGTGATATGTATTTTGTATATGAATGATGGTGTGTTGTATAAATAAGTAAGTTGCGAAAAAAAAGACAAAGATTTTAAAGCTATTAATTACTATTCGTGGAGCAAGTTTTTTGTCTCATCATAAGAGGGTTTATGTAAGAACATATTCATTTATTTAATACTTTATTACACCAACTTAATAATAAAAATGTACAAGGAAAACATTAAAAAAAATGGTTTAAAGGCGGCCTTATCACCACAGGTGATCTCTTTAAGGCAACCCTTACCATTAAAAAGATCAAAGAATGTATGGAGATTGGCTGGTGTACAAATGATATAATATGTTATTCTAATATGATATACCTACATAAAAAAAATACATTCTGTATATTACAGTCGGCGCCGTTTTTACCTGCGTCGACCGTGTATCAATAGCACTAAGAATTATTTTTATTTATCGTATCAAGCTACCAATCACGGGCCGCAGATATGCATGCGTCATGTCATCCAACACTATTTCTAGCGGAGCACAGTTGCTCCGACCCCCCACAACCGACGCTCCGGCCACCTCCACTACGGAGATGGATGTGGCCGTCGACTTCGCAGACGACGGTTTCGAGACCGTCGTCGCCAAAGCGGCGAAGAGGAAGGCGAAGGTCGTAGAAACGGCCGCGCCCTCCAAAGCGCAGAAAAAAGTAGCCAAAGCGGCCGCCTCTGACACACGTGTCAGCAGCGGCGTTCCCCCGCTCAAAGCGGGCAAGACAAAAGTGGCCCCTCAGGCCGAGGCCCGTGCGCCTTCTCCAACGGCCCTTCAGGCCGAGGCCCGCGCGCCTCCAACGGCCCTTCAGGCCGAGGCCCGCGCGCCTCCAGCGGCCCTTCAGGCCGAGGCCCGCGTGCCTCCAGCGGCCCTTCAGGCCACCGCGACCGCGAACCCACCGACGGCCCCTCAGGCCACCGCGTCCGTAAACGCATCGACGGCCCCTCAGGCCAGCGCGACGCCACGGGTACGTATGCCCCCGCCCGTAATAATCCAGGACAAGCAGGCCTGGAACAAGGTGTCAGCCTGGATGCTCTTGCAGAAGGTGAATTTCACCACTGCACGCGCCACCCAGGACGGCATTAAGGTCCAGTGCCCTGCGACCTCGGACCACCGCCGCCTCACGGCACACCTCAGGGAGGCCAACGTTGGCTTCCATACTTACGCTCTGGAGGAGGAGCGACATTTACGTGTAGTGATAAAGGGAATCCCTAAGGAGATAGAGTCCGGATTCATTCTCCAGGACCTTCAGTCCCAGGGCTTCCCCGTCCGCGAGGTACACCGGATGTACCATTTCAGGGATAAGAAACCCTTCGACAGCGTCCTAGTTATTTTAGACCATTCCCACGCGGGTAAACAGATCTACAACGTCCGCGCGATTTGTTACCTGACGGGGCTCCGCGTGGAGCCTCCTCGTAACCGCGGCCTAATCGGGCAGTGCCATCGCTGCCAGTTGTACGGACATTCGGCCCGAAATTGCAACGCACGCCCTAGGTGCGTCAAATGCCTGGGAGACCACGGGACTGCGGATTGTCCCCGCAAGGTCCCAGACCCCACCGTTCCGCCTAGCTGCGTGCTGTGCGAGACCCAGGGACACCCCGCTAATTACCGCGGGTGCCCCAGGGCCCCGCGCCGCAGGCATCCTGGGCAGGGCGGCAGGGCAGGTAGGGTTTCGAGACCCTACCCTAACTACACAAGGACACCTGTGGCGCCCTCAGCTCCGCAGGTGTATTACCCAGCACCGCCTCCGACCACGAACGCGTGGATAAGGCCCGCGACCGCGCCGCAGGAGAACCCACGTCCGGTCACCGACCCCGCGTACGTACCCAACCAATCGTCCGATTCCGAGGTTGTCTCGCAATTCATAGGGCGTTTCGACATCGACGAGCTTCTCGTATTCGCCGACAAATTACGCCGAACGAACGGCAACGAGCAGGCAAGAATTAAGGCCACAGTCGACCACGCGAAACTCATCAAAGCCATCGTGGGCTTTAAAGCGTAAATATTCCAATGGCGGTCTTTAACAGCAATACGCCATTGCCCGCTGACGCGCGCCTTGCGCGTATTAAACCTAGAGCCCTAAGCATCGCGACGTTTAACGCTAACAGTGTCGCCGGCCAACGTGACCTAATCCGCGATTTCATTACCGCGCATCAACTTGACATCCTGTGCGTACAGGAGTCATTCTTAAAACCTAGTATTCGCGATCCGAAAATTGCAAATTATAGACTCGTCCGTAACGACAGACTCGCCACTAAAGGCGGAGGCACCCTAATCTACTACAAAAAGACACTCCACTGTGTCCCATTAGACCCACCAGCGGCACTCGAAAACATCGAAGCTTCTATCTGCCAGATCTTTCTCACAGGCCATCAGCCAATCATCATAGCTTCTGTATATCATTCTTCTTCTAAACCAATTCTAGAGAATGACATTCGTTTACTCCTCAATATGGGAGACTCCGTCCTTCTGACCGGAGACCTTAATTGTAAAAACACCATCTGGAACTCTACTAAGACATGTCCACGAGGACAACTATTAGAACGCCTCGCGGACAGGTACAACCTCTCCGTAATAGGTCCACCGACACCTTCCCGGTTTCCCACCGGTAATCACGGACACCCAGAAGTACTGGACATAGTGATTCTAAAGAACGTCGCCCTCAGGCTGCGGTCTATAGAGTCACTATCGGAACTAGACTCAGACCATCGCCCAGTTGTTTTCAAAATAGGCACAGACTCCCCTTCAGGGCCACCCACCAAAACCATCATCAATTGGAAAAAGTTCGCTAAACTCATCAAAGCGGACGATTCTCCACTCATCGATCTCATCCCTGGCATTATAGACTCAGTAGATGTTGCCAAGGAAGCCGCGTCCAAATTCACGACGTTTATTCAAGAAGCTCTCCTCAGCTGCTCGAAAGAGGTCCCAGATCTGCCTGAAGGTAGATTTGAGATCTCAGGGAAGCTCAGGGAGCTAGTCCGACGTAAAAACTTAGCTACTAGAGCTCACGATGCGTGCCCGAATGCCGCAAACAGTAGGAAACTAAACAATCTTCGGAGGCAAGTCAAATCCCAATTTGAACAGCTCAGAGGTGAGTCTTGGGATAGTCGACTCGAAGGGCTCTCGCCATCATCCCAGGCGTACTGGGCGCTGTCGAGAACCTTTCGATCCGACACAGTGGCGACTATGCCTCCGCTTACAAAACCCGACAACACGATAGCGGCCGACGACACTGAAAAGGCTGAGTGCCTAGCGGACAGCCTAGAGGCACAATGCTCACCGAGCACCTTACCATGTGACCCGGATCACTTGACGGAAGTGGACTCCGAGGTCACAGAGTGGGCTTCGATGCCCCCGACTGGCGAACCGGTTCGCCCCACGGACGTAGAAGAGGTTAAGTCCATTCTCAAGGACCTAAACCCAAAAAAGGCCCCGGGGCCCGACAAAATCCCTAATAAAGTTTTAAAGTCCCTTCCGATTCACTTCGTATCATTACTAGTCATAATTTTCAATGCTCTTTTAGCAGGTTGCTCCTTTCCTACCGAATGGAAGGAAGCAATAGTTATAGGCATTCGCAAGCCCAGGAAACCCGCCAACCTTCCCTCCAGCTACAGACCCATCAGCCTTATTAGCAGTTTAGGGAAAATCTACGAGAGAATCGTTCTCAGTAGATTAAAGGAAATAGTCGAGGCAAAACAACTGTTCATCAACGAACAGTTCGGTTTTAGATCCCACCACTCGTCCATACACCAAGTTCACCGGCTTACCGAACATATCGCGAAATATAACGTCCGTAGATCGATTCGTAGCGACACGGCGGCCATTTTCTTAGACATCGCCAAAGCCTTCGACAAGGTCTGGCACAACGGCCTGCTCTTCAAGCTCCGTCGTATGGCTCTGCCAGACTCTCTCGTTCACATCATTCGGGAATACCTGTCGAATCGCACGTTCCGATATAGATTAGAAGGGACCCTATCGTCCCCTAGACCCGTTCGCGCCGGAGTCCCGCAAGGCTCCACTCTTTCACCGTTGCTATACGCGCTTTACACTAGCGACATTCCGCGTACCGATAAAGTAGAACTTGCGATGTATGCCGATGATACCGCCCTTTACACCACGGATCGCTCCGCTTGGATCCTAGCCGAAAGACTGCAACGAGCTGCCGACGCCCTAGGCGATTGGTTCAGCAAGTGGCGGTTCGAGGTTAACCCGGAGAAAAGCGTAGCCGTCCTCTTTCCTCGTAAGCGTTACGAGACCGTCTCGACTATTTACCTGCAAGGCAAACCGATCCCCTGGGAATCCAAGGTCAAATACCTAGGCGTCGTACTAGACTCGAAACTCTCCTTCCGGCCGCACATCACGTATGTCAGGAACAAAGCCACATACGTCATGAACAGGCTGTATCCGCTCATCTGCAAGCGGAGTAAAATGTCACTTCGCAACAAGCTGACATTGTACAAAACTTGCATCCGTCCCGTCATGACCTATGCTTGTGTCGTGTTCGCACACACCAAGATAGACCTCCTTCAGAGGGTTCAAAACAAGTTCCTACGAATGGCATCCGGATGCCCATGGTACGTACGCAACGTTGACCTACACAAAGATTTCGAGCTAGAATCGCTCAAGGAATTCTGCAAGCGCCTGGCCAAGCGCTACTACGAGCGTGCAGATTCCCACTCCAACCCACTCATTGTCGAAGCGTGTAAGTACGCTCCTCACCCACATCCACGTCTTCGACGCCCTCGAAGCGTGCTTCTGGACCCCGACGATCCCATCACTGCTGCCAACGCCCAATACATTGGGAGGATCCACTCCTCAGTCCCAGGTCCCACTCTCCGCCGCCGTAAGAGGCGGCGAGGCCAGTCATATCTAACGGCACGCCCGCGCCTCGGCGCGGCGGGGCCCAATGGACGAAACCCACCATGATTAGCGTACGCGGGGCATTCCCCCGCGATCGCTATCACTTCACGAGCGTCCATCAAAGCTCGTAATTCTAATCTTCAGGGGCGAGCTACACTCGCCCCTCCCAGCCCGGTGACGCTGTCAAGACCACTCCAGGTCAACAGCATTAAAGTCCATTCGAAAAAAAAAAAAAAAAAAAATGCTCCGACCCCACTTCTCTAAAAACTTCCACGAGAGAGCCATAAGCACCACCATTCCTCGCACGAGGGCTATTATTATTAAAGACATACAAGAAGAAGTGTCTTTTTATTTTATTTCTTTTGTTCGTCTCGAACAATTACAAACTAATTTACATAGATACCTATATAAAATAAAATAATATAAAATACATACATCTATTGATAAATAAATATATAATTCAATAAACCTACATAAATAAATATACAATTACATACATACATACTTTATAGCGATAAGAAATAGCTTCTAACTTGACGCTTAAAAATGTGAACTGATTTGGCTTGACATAATAATATTTTTTATAATAGTAGTTGTTATATTGATTACCAGTATATCGTATTAATTTGTAGGACTTACCTGTATGGTAAGTCCTACAAATTAATACGTTGTACTGAATCCGTTGTTAATATTTTCATTTCCTCGCTCTGGTAACGAGACAAAGCGCGGAGTTGAGTTCCGCCGCTCAACACAAAAATTCGGGGGAATGCGGGGAACGGAAGTGTCTTAAAGGGTAACGTAGTGTCGAAGGACTAGGTAACTACGTTCTTAGGCTGCCTCTGCGTACCCTGCTATGTGTAGGGTATAGCGTGACGCTAAAAAAAATGTGCATTTAATTTTTTTATTATCAATTTTGAGGAAAGTAATAAAAAAATAAGTTTTGTAATAAAGAAAAAGATACAAAATCATGACATACCTCAGGCAGCTTCCAGCGCCATTCAGCCGGTCTGAAGATGTTCAGATCTCCTTCGCCGAAGTCTCGTCTTAGCAAGAGAATCAGGCGGCAGTTGCGCACGAACAGCGCGTAGTGGTGTCGGTTCATTTCTGTAATAATATTATATATATGTAAATGGAGTCCTTTTATCTTATTTAATATATAATAGCTAATAGCAGTGCAGACAGAAGCCTAGAGTAAAAATATTCTGCCCCCCCCCCCCCCCCAATTTTAGAGATAATACACGAAAAGTGGCGGAGGTCAACGCTGCGCTATCTTGTTATTAGAGTGAGGAAAACACATTGATTCATTCGTCACATAACAATAATAGAACCCACAACCGTCGCGTTTACAGTTACAAGCTGAGCCGCTAAGCCAAGACAGTCTATAATTAATAATATATAGAAGATAAATTGGTACTCACTATGATCATCAGCCAAGCAAACAACATGCTCTTTTCTGTGCTTGTCATGGTCTGGCGGAGGTGCATGCCTCAACCAGGTGCTGACTGAGAAGGTGGATCCAAGGGAATGCTTCAGGATAGTTTCCGGCACCACAGCTGATGTGGATTCACCGTCGAATTCGAATATTTGCTCTCCATCGCGCCCTGTTTGCAGTAAAGGCATTAATATTTTTATTTTAAAGTGTAGTTGGTAAGTTGTTGACTAAGTATATTTTATTTATAATTGGTATCTATTTTATTTTTTATTTTATAACTTTTAAGCGTTACATTTTTAATACAACCTTGGTGGAATGGAAATATCCATTCAAGGAAAAACTACTCATCAAGCAGATTACTAATAAGTAATCTGCTTGATGAGTAGTTTTTCCTTTTAAATGTACACTTACTTACGTATGGCCACCTTTATCACAACCATATAATATACAAACAGACACCGTATACAATTATTCATAAATACATTATGCATATAGATCAATGTCTGAAGCGATAAGGAAATATGGTTACAGATTAGCATATCTCTAGAGATATTCCAGCACATGTTAAACTGTAGACGAGCATTTGGGCTAAGTTCCTGCGGTATTCAACTTAGGCACGAAGTTATAACCGAATTAATACAGTGCCGATCTAAATTGTAGCGTATTTGGTTGGTTTCTAAACGAATGTAAATTTATCAAATGAGTTAGGAACTAAAATAAATAACTAAAATAAATGTGTATAATACATTATTAAAAATTAACAATTAAGTGATACGATAAAATATCATAAAGATCTAATATAATATTTCTGTCCTTTTAGATCGTAAGGAGTTATTGCATACCGGAGTCTGGTTTCAGAGACTTGGCCCATTCATTGCCCGCACCAGGACTTGGAAGAAGATCGATAGTTTTAGAATCCAAGCCTGTAATTTAAAAAAAATAATTCCATTATTATGCATGTATGCAAACAAATGATATAAGTATCATCTTTATCATTATAATTTTTTCATCTTTCTTGATAAAAATATTCAAACATTAACGGCTCTACAACCTACCGCAAATAGTCCTCTGAGAATGTAATGTATAAGTATCTCTGTCACAAGCTACACCAGCTCTGGAAGCTTGCAAAGTGACAGCTGCCTGGATCCTAGTGACTCCTGGACACCTTTCGTCGCTGGAGCACGCCTCCAACCTTGCGGCAGGGAAGAGAGCAAGAGGACCTGTACCTGGTGCGTAGTCTACACGCTCTGCGAGACCTAGAACATTATCGACGAGTTAGAGACATTACATGAAATGATAATAGTGAAACTTATAGAATAAATTGTTTGGTATATTCGTAGCGTTTTAAGCCTCTGACGTATAAAGAGGGTTGTTATAAGTTTGATTTCTCTGTGTTTGTACGTCTGTAGTATTGTAACTCTCAAATAGATGAACTGATTCAGATCTATGTTTTATTGTTTCAAAGGTGACTTAATCGAAAGTATTCTTAGCCAATTCGAGAAAATATGTTCAACCACTTTAATATCATCATCAGCTCTTTTTAATATGATAAAAGGATGTAAATAAGAGTTTTTTATATCGGAGGTTTTTCTTTTTTTAGAGTATATTTTATTACTTATTTTCTAAGCTACTCTGCCTATTCTAATTGCAGAATACACATTCAATAGTATGTAAAAAAATATCTGTAATTTCTGTTATAAAAACAGTGTGGTTAAAAAGATTCCTCTTAAATATGTGGTGTGGCGTACTGTAAATTTTGCTAACGCTTGTATATTTTAGTTACAAACATTCTCCAAATTTTTTTCCTATAAAAAGCAGTAAGGCCTTAATTGCACCTTGATGACGTCCTTTCTTCCAACTTATACATACACATACATACAAACATATGTATGGTTTGCATGAAGACGAATCCGTGTAATTTATTTAATTGTTTGAGTTCATAACGAGCAAAAGTTTTGTGTATAATTTTGAAACTTCTGTACCGTTAAGAGAAAAGAGCCTTGTGATGTCATAACATAACATGGAAGTTTTGTATACATCCTTATGTACAAATTAAACAATAATATACGTCATGGAATCTGTTTTGAATTAATAAATGTCAAAGAGTGTTATATATTAGTTTTTATTTTATTTTTAGCGAATTTTTTTTCTAACTTTGCAACCGTAATTTTTTCTGCTGCTTCTTTATCTTTCTCGAATCGAATCCACAAACGTCGCGTTGATAATAAGAATAATAACAATAAATTCTTAGAATTTTGTAGTTTCTATTTTATCGCTACAAAATAGCAATAATATATATAGACATACAGATCAATACGATAAATATTTATTTCCTACCCCATTAGCTACTTACCCTTCCACCCAGCGCGGCAAGGCTTATTCACTTTGATGGTGACCATGACGGGCGCGGACTGCATCATGCCGCAGTCGTACGCAACTACCGACAAGATGTGGTTGTGCGATTTGTCGTACTCTAGAGGCTCTGTGTTGCGGATCACACCTGTAAATTGTAAAAAATAATGTTAAAATTACAAAGAATTTCAAGCTCAATCATGTTTGTTTTATTTTTATTTTGTTGTTAACTGGAATACAATTGGCAATTCTATACCTATTGTACTTAACTAATTAACAGAATGTTCTCTATTTCACAAATTTATAAATTTACAAGATACAAGTAAATTTCCTTTTAACGCGCAAGTTAAACAAAAATATAAACAACGATCTTATTTCTTCAATCGCAAACAAGATTTGTCGAAAATGGTAATACAAAAAAAATTATCTCGAATTACCCTCATTATCAATAATGAATGGTTGGCTGCGGTCCCCATCATTCAGTATCTCGTACTTGCACACGTCCCCATACCGCGGCGTACAGTCTCTGTCGGTAGCCTCTACGCGGACTATTTCGTCGTACAGCTTGCCTTCGTCTACGGAGCGTACGTACGCTGCTTGGCTGAATACTGGCGCGAATTCGTTTACGTCGGTCACTGTTATGTGTACCGGGACGCTGGAATAAAGAAATTAATTAGACTAAATAAGGAATTTAAAAAAATGAGGAGAGTTGTAGAATTGATTTCTAAAAATCACTCGACTGGAGTCCATCTAAATTTGCGCATTTAGAAATATGGCTTGTTTACTCTTCAAATTAATATAAGGATATAACAGAATAATAAACCATTCGTTATTTTTTCAAACATATTTTATCATAGGGTATGAATTATACATCGTAAAAAGATTATTTTAATAGCTGAAGCCAAAAGATTATTTAAGGCCGTTGTGGCGCAGCAGTAGATGTGGGCTTAATTCTCACAGGGACAATTGAATTATTTTCATTTCCTCGTTCCGTTAATATAACGAAGCGGTGTTAAGTTCCGCAACTCGAAAGACGAACGTAGTGTATATAGTTATATAGATACAGCGTGAAATTAAAAAAAAAACATTAAACTTACGTGTTCGAGTAAGAGCCGTCGCATCCCACAGCGGCGATGTCAAACTTGTAGTTCCGACGTTTCTCGCAATTGAGTGGGTAGCGCACGCGCAGACGCGCCTCGTTCTCGTCTATTACCATTATCTAAAAAATAAAATGATCATATTAATTTATTTATTACTATTTGTACCTCGATAATGTAAAAAGACAAATATCAACATATATCTGTGTTTTTATATTTATATAAATCATAGACATACATTTCAATTTTATTTATTTGTATAGGAGTTATATTTCGTCTTGTTAATTAACCGTTTAATTTTGTATGTAACTTGAGGCTGTTGTTGCAGAGGGGCAAACGTACGACTACGCACGCACACGCAACGATTGTGGGTTTGATTCCCCCTCGGGGAAATGAAATATTCAATATTTTCATTTCTTCGCGTTGGTCACGAGGCGGAGGCGTTTAGTTGCGCCACTCAACAAACAATGCCTTAAATTTCCTCTGTCTACCCTGTTATATGCGGGATACAGTGGTAGTTAAAGTTGAAGTCCGTTAAAATAAAATGACTTCTCCCAAAAATAGATATAACTTCTCAGGTAGATATCGATCGGACGTGTCGCGACCGACCGTCGACATCGCATCTATTTTAGTGTCTGACCAGAAATGTGAATCACTTGTCATATGTATGTACTATGTATATAAATAATACTGTTCCTTACTTAGATCTTATCTAAATATAAATAAATCGCACAGCAGGGTAGGCAGAGGGAATTTAGTGTTAAGATACTCCGTTCCCCACTTTCTGCCGAATTCTGGAGGCATTGGGTATTGAGTGGCAGAACTCAACGCCGCGCTTTGCCTCGAGACTAGAGCGAAGAAATTGAAATATAAATTTAAATAAATATTTCATCTCCTCGAGTGGGGATCGAACCCACAACCGGTCGGTTTTACAATCACACTTTGTGCCCCTGCGCCACGACTGGCCTCTTATCTTATCTAAATATAGGAAATCAATATTTTATGCTATATTTAATTAATTTGATTTTTTACTAAATTACCAACTGAAACTTCATGCCTCTTAGTTATTGATCTCAATTGTTTTTTTGCATTTTGTCGTTATGGTAACAAGACTAAGCGCGGCGTTGAGTTTCTAAACTCAACTCCATCCCCCATGCAAGGGGATCTGAGTTAACTTATTACTAGGTTCCCTTTGCCTACTCTGCTATATGCGAGATACAACGTGAAGCTATTTTATAAACATATATATAATAAAAGAGTAAAAGAAGCAACCAAGTTGAGTAGACCAATTCTAAAACAAATTTAACAATTTACGAGTCACAACCAATCTCATCTCAGGTTGCCAGAGACTTAAGCACGTAACAGAATCCTGTAATATAAAATGAGGTGACGGAACAAAAATGACGACAAGAAGACGACAGCTGAAGATAATAACTATTATATTTATTTCATACGATTAGCATTCGAAAGTTATATAGAAAACAGAACACTAAGTATATAGTCCGGTGGTGACGCAATTCAAAAGTATCTGATATCATGTCTAAGGTAAAATTGTCTTATCACAAATTTCTTCCAAACAGAACAGAACCCAAAACAATGTTTTTAATTTTTTTTTGTCAGTTTGTCTGTAGGTTTGTTCAAGCCATTCTCAGAAACGGCTTTACTTTTAAATATATGGATTATCTTTAAAATTATAGATAAGTTACTAGAACACGAAACTAGTACAGATGATAAAAATAAATCGTAGTACAAGCGGGCGAAGCCGAATCGGGTCGCTAGTTCTAAAATAAATCCAACAAAGTAACGACCAATAACGGTATAACGGTACACGTAGATACGTAATCGAACGATGTTACTCGTTGTCTTGTAACATAAAACGAGGTGACGGAATAAAACAGACCAATAAAGATGCTGCTCTAAAACTTATTGTGTTTCCCGCTTTAAAGTAGAATGATATTGACAGCATAAAAAGGATGCTTATCGTTCTGAATGTATAGATATAGCGCATATTGTAGGATTGAATTCATAGTTATTTAATTTTAACCATTAATGTTTAAGATATAGTAAAGTTGGTAGCTGAATTAATATGAATATGAACTGTCAAAGTTAAACGAATAAGTGAACCCTTTAAGGAATAAAAAATAATAAACCATATAAAAATTGTAAGTGATGTCTAAAATAATATAAGCATATCTCTTATACAAAATAGTGGTAGTTTGAGTGGTTTTGTAATTAAGTAAAAAATATACAGAATCGTAAGGCAATTGAAATTTGTCAGAAGATAATGTTTTTTAACTTTCCTACCGTAGTGATTACACTACAAAAGAGACACTTTTCTTCGAGATTTACAGTTAGACTATGTGTTTTATGGCTGTACCACTGGGTCACTTCACTACGGCCTGTTGATTGCCTCGTTATGAAGGCGACGATTGTAGATAAAAAAAATAATATATTTATTATCCTGCTCCAAATAGTGAAAAACTAAACACAGGTCCACATTAACTAACATTAACATTAACACACTTTTCTAACTAAGAAAGAACCCAAAAAGAATAAATTTGCATCAGGTATAGGAAAATATTTAACATTAAACAAAAAAATCTTTCATAAATTTTACAAAAGAGAACCTTCATAGTTCATCGGTGAGATGTAACTTTAGCCCTGAAGCGACACATAAAAGAAGTTAACTATATAATCTTCATAACTTGGTTTTAATGAGACTTGGTTCACTTGTTTAAATCCCTATTTATTCTACTAACAAGCAGATATTCTGTTACCTTAAAGTAAAGACATGATCGCTTCCAATAATTTCAGAACTTTATTGAGAAACACCGTGTTCCGCTTAGACGGTTGTTTGATGTAACATTATATTTGACCTTGTTAAGTTGACAAGATTAAATTTAAATTAATAAAGTTGTTTTAGTTTCTTTTAGCTATATATTCTAATTATACCTATATTATAAAGGGAGTAGAAGAAAAATAGGAGATGTTAAATAAGTCAGTAGTTCCCGAAACGGTATCTAGAATAGATATAGTACGTACAACATACACATGTACGTATGTAGAACTACTAGTCAATTATCCATATTTCGAAGTTTCCAAGTCAACGACACTACACATTTGATCATAAATTTAATTATAATAATATATAATCATAAACTAAATTAATTTGATTATTCATTGAACGAAAACGTAAAACACTTAGAAAAACTTTCTCGGAGTTCAGAAGTCAATACCTCTGTAAGCCCTTCGGAGGTCGATCAGAGAAAAAGTATCGTGAAAACTGTCGATGTAAATACTGCTACAGTTATTGACTTCTATTCAATTATTAGTTTTATATCTTCGATGTACGATTGCTTGTAATTTTATTATAGTAGTTATTTCATTTTATTTTTATAAGTAGGTATATAAGAGTAGTTAAATGTTTGGGTTTCATTTTTGTGTTATATATTTTTTTTACATCTTATAAATTGCTTATAACGAACGAACGAACGACAGCTGCACGTACGAAAAAGCATGACTCATTGTCACGTTTCACCTGAGCCGAGCGTGCGAGTCAGAGCGCAGAAAAAACGATAGAGAGACATGATTGTTACTTGAAATTAATCTGTATAAATTAATTATCTGTATTAAATTCTGGAGGCACAGCGTGTTGAGTGATGGACTCAACGCGACTCAACGATGTTTAAATACTATATGTTTTAACAAAACATATAGTAACTAACCTAAGTAAATTACCTACGTAGAAAAGTAAAATAAACATAAGAAAAAAAAATGTACATACAAATTTTATGAAAGCGCGCGCACACGAATTTTTTTAAGGAATTCTAATGATTACTTTAAATTTCTTAGGAGTTGTTTAATCTCAATTTGGTAAACATCTGATGATGATTGCATTAAATAAACAATATGATACATATATATAATGCTCATGCCAATACGATTCAATTATGTGTACGTTCCCATTAACTACTATTCATTTTTACCTATTATACTCACAGCATAATATGTATAGCACCATGTATGTATATATGAACAAATACAATACGAATATTTTTTTTGTTTTAGTTTAAATGTTTAATTTAAACTCATGCGATATAAAAGCAACATTGCAAATATCAATACGGCCATGATCGTCAGATGTCAACACTAAAAGAGTTAAAAATAAGTTTTCACAGTGACAAGCCGGTGTAAAAACTTTTGGCATCCCAACTGAAGCATAAACGAGAAGAAAATAATAAAACCCAAAAAGTTAAAAAACCTCGAATGCATTTTTCAAATAACAAACTTCGTGATAAATCTGAACCAATAAATAATATTGAAGTGATACGTTTTGAAGTTTCCAAACTTTGCGAAACGGAAGATGCAATAAATTGAATAAATATTTTTGCACCATTCGCCCGAATGTAATGCCAGATTTATTGCGGATTGTAGGTAAGACTGTGACTTTGTTTGTGGTTCCAAGTAAATAATAATAGGGAGAAGATCTATGTAATGTTCTGTAGAAACTTGCGTTATGGGGTCTTCATGGGGCAATTGGACATGGTCCGAAATAAGCGCAATAGTTGTGGATTCGATGCCCGAAATGATTAGGTACATTAAATTTATTTTTATTTCCTTGCTCTCGTAGGCAAAGGCAAAGCGCAGGGTTGAGTTCCGGCAAATAATCCGGAGCTTTTGAAGGAGCGTGGACAACGGAGTGTCTTTAACACTAGGTTCTCTCTGCACACCTTACTGTGTGAAGCTGCTCACCTCATTGCACAAAAATAGCTCTAAATCTTTGCGCCGAGCAGGTTAAGCAGAGGGAACCTAGTAAAAGCACACTCCGTTTCCTACTTTTTCATAAATATCGTGACATAACGTGTTGAGTGACTGAACTCAAGTTTTGGTGTTGGGTGGTGTGTTAAGTTTGTGTGGCCCCAATAGAATGCAAACAATGCATGTAAATAAAAAAAAAATAATACAGACAATATTCTCAGCTAACTTTTCAGCTACTATTTCAGCAAAAATGCAATTTCATATAAAGTGTAAGTATATTTCTTGTAGCCTCCAGAACTGCAGTCCTGAGTGGCCGCAGTTTGCAGCTTGTAAAAGGCAAATACATATTTCGTTAAAATATCGCGTTGGTGTAAATTTCCCATGGGAAATTATACGTTAGTTCTAAACGTTATTGGGGCTCAGTTTGATGAAATACATTTAATTGTCATCTGGCAATGCTTTTATATGGAATTTTTGATTAATAATTGTTGGTATTTTAGCTAAAATTATTTTATTCATCAAATATAATTTAATAAATAAAATAATGATTAAATTGTATTTAATAAATAATGCAATTTAATAATTATTTGTAAGAATACACAACACAGTTATAGATACAGTGACAGTTGTCGGTTCGATCTCGTGTCGGGGAAATGAATTATTTTCATTTCCTCGCTATGGTAATAAGACTACATGCATCGTTGAGTTTTATTAAGTGCGGAAAGGAGTGTGTAAGCACTAGGTAGGACCTACCTGCCTAAACCTGCTATATGCGCGATACAAGTTCACTTAACAAAAATCAATTATAACATAAGTTAAAAAAGGGAAAATATATTCACAAGCAAACCAACGTCTTACGAGTTATTTATTTAACCCAAATCATCACAGATAATAAGCATATTTAAAATGAAAATCCTAAACTATTTCAACCACACAATAAGGCTTATTTTTCAAAAAATATCATATCAAATTCAAACTAACGCCACATCAACTTTATTATCATCAACTATATTATATACTTTCGACAACTCTTGATAAAAGCGTCCAAACTATTTTCAATAGAGTCTAAATTGTAAAGGGCTATCACATGATACGCACCAAACAACCTTTGTGAAGGACGTTGAAACCAATCGGTCGCTGAAGCCATTCAGAGGGCATGCCATTCATAAAACGCAAAAATGTATTACAATAGTTATTTGTTTCTATAGAAGTAGCACAATTTGAGCACAATATCAGCTTTACACTAACTATTTCTCGCATTTACGTGACAGGGTGGCCGCAGATCCTAGTGTTAGGAAATACCGTTCTCCACATTCGAGACTTTTTGTTGAGTAGCGAAACATACCACCAACTATTATATACGCAAGGATATGAAAAAAGAAATTATTCCCTCGAATGGGAATCGAACTTACAACCGGACTGTCACTGCGAAACAATGCCGTTATTACTTATTTAAAAATAAACATTAATTCGAACGAATATCGAATCTATAACCAAAATAACTACAAATATAATTTAAAACGAGAGAAATCAACATTTCAAACCTATCTCTTTCGCTGTATCATTCGCCATGACGCCAAATTTTCAATACAATTTAAAAATAAGCGTCTCCAAATGTCACAGAAACGCCACAAGGTGTTTTCCCAAACGCGGCACTTGTATATATATATTCATGGCACTTTGATCGTAGCGTCGCGTAATACACATTTATATTGTATCGAATTCGAATACAGACTATAGGTATCGAGTGTATTTGATGTCATCAAAATTCAATCAACCACGCTGTCTGGTTCAACAAATGAAGTCCCCGTTTTATGTTTTACTCTGAAAAGCTTATATTTAGATAGATGTATACACTAAACTCTAAATGAAAAGTTAAGTTGAGACAGTTGTCTCAAGTTATGTTATATCGATAAGATAAGATATCCGACGTGATGAGATTGGAACGTATAGCTTAATTAATATGTTTTTTTTAAGCTTAACCATATAGCAATGTTGTGTCGAAACACACCTTTGAGAATGATAATTTATGTGGTTTGAGTTGAAATCGAGCTAATATGTTAAATATAATTAATATTTATGCTTAACTAAGAATACTATAATATAAAACAAATGAGCAAAGTAATTACATTTTCTATATTTTCGGGATATTCTTAACATTTTTAAAATGTCAGGTGAAATAAAGAATGGAGTGACTTAACGACAAGCTTCCCTCTGCTTACATTGCTGTAAGCGGAATACAGCGTAAAGCGTGAAATTCGTATAAAAAAATCATCGCTTTGTACTTAAAATCTACCGATTAAATTGGAAATCTGATTCTTAATAAAAAAAAAACCAAATATCCAAACGAAGTTCGGCTGTATCTTGGCACTGTTCCCGCAAGTGAACACGTGTGCACTAGTTGAAGTCAGCTTATTAGAATCTCATTAGCAAGTGTCGGTGCCGTCCTCGACAGGTCCAATTAGTGTTTACAAAATATTTTGGTGAATAAGAACTGGTAATTCTGGTGAGTTCTACCTTAGGTAAGTAGGACTCAGTTTTTCCACTAAGAGTGTCCCACATATAGCAAAGTAGGCAGTGCCTGTATTAAACTCTGCTTCCCACGCACAGCCCATTTTACGAGACATTTCGTGTTGAGTGGCGGAGCTCAACGCCGCGCTTAACAATTACACATAATAATTTCAATTACTGTTTATATAAAGTGCAATCTTACATGTTGCTTCCTAACACAAATATCCAAAAATTTATGGTAATTGAAGATCGGAGTGATGTTTTAATACTCTTTAGAGATTTTATCTTTCCATTCTCTATCTTTTTGGCACAATACGAGATATGCATAAATTTAAATTATTTAGGTTCTTAAATTATTGAATAAACTACTAGCCTTTATTAGTTGTTTCGTCCGCGAGGTCTAAAATGGAAATAGCGACGAATATCTACGCAACACGCATCAAAAGTTCTGAAACTTTATAACAGTATTGATTGGAGTACAGTTTCTAGTTGAGTTTGCCCTTGTGTGATGCAGTATAGCCTTCCATAACAAATACTATCCTCATTAATTCCTGACATTAAGCGTAATACGTAAGCAGTAATATTTTTTCCCAAAACCAATTTGAATATGTCCTACCTAGCTTAGCTATATTTTTAGAATAATCTTCGAAGGGTTTTATAAATTAATTAACCCAATTGAATCCCTGACCTCAAAGGGCGCTTCCCCGTGGTGCTTGTTATTCAGAATGAAGAATGAGCACAGCAGGTCCCTTTGCGGTGTCGTAACGTCATTTGAGCCACATTTAATTTTTTTGGTTATGGTGCAGAATAAATAAGGGCGTGAAGCTAAAAAAATAGATATTTTTTTTAACATGACATTGCGTGTTGAGTTTTGAAAGTAAAAGCCTCGTTTTATCTTTTAACAGAACGAAGAACTAAAAATAATTTACTCCCCGAGTTAAGATCGAACACGCACACAACCGACGCGATGACAATCTGGCGCTATGTCAGTGAGACTCATTTGCTATCTTTTCAATATTTGTAAATATTTTAAAACTAAGTAAAACGCAACGCACACAACACGCACACAACACAACTTACCTCAAAAGGCGCTTCTCCATGGTGTTTGTTATTTAGAATGAGGAACGAGCAAAGGGGTCCCCTCGCGCGGATAGCAGGTGTCACCTCCACCAGGGTCTCGTTTTCCCGGATCAGCCCATGATATCCTTCGTCTGGCTCCGCCAATTCTAAGTATGGAATGTCTGAAACAAAAATAAAATTACAGTTATTTTTTAAGTTATCTTTTTAAATGAAGCGCGGTTTCTCTAAGAATGAGTTTTCAGCAAAATAGAAGTTTTAACTGCTGACTATATATAGACTTTGAAAATTTTCCTGAGAAAACAGTTCAGTTTCGTAATATTAAACATAGACAAAAAATAAATAAATACTATAGTGAATATAAATTTGGTTTATTTTAATTGATTTACAACAAAATCAACACATTTTACGCCTCTTAAGACCTTAAGAGACAATATCGCTTTATATAATAATTTACTAAGCTACAAGGCTGCATACATAAATTATGACGCTCTATTCAACTAATATGTTAATCTTGCATTACTCATAAGGTCCCAAGCGTAATGTGCATGTAAAATATGTATGGAAGCCGCAGGAGCCCGTCATTTGGATAACTGCCAAGGAGTCCACATACACGTAATGTTAAATTGGTTGCAGTAATTGGACTTTTTGACCATCGTCGATTTATTAGTTTAGATATTAAAATTGTAAAAAGTTAATAAAAGCTTCGCGCTGCTGTATCTGATACATGGCGCGTGTTGTTACCAGAGCCAGAAAATTAATAGAACTCATTCTCTCAAACCTACAACCATCGTGTTTTTACAGCCAGATGCTGTGCCGTGCTGCTGCACGTGCTGTGTATAATATATATATTTTTTCATTTTCTCGCTCTAGTGGCAATATAAAGCCCCGCAAGATCCGCCACTCAACACGAAACGTTTCCAAAATTTCTGCGAAAAGTGACGAATGGAGACATAATGTATTTTAGCATAAAGCAGGGTGAGCAGGCTGAGGGAACTTAGCGTTAAGATACTCCGTTTATCTGCTGAATTCTGAAGTCATTCGTGTTAAGTGGCGGAAGACGACGCCGCGGTTTGCCTCGACACCAGAGCGAAGAAATTACAGTATTAAATATTTCATTACCTAGAGTGGGGATAGAACCCAAAACCTGTCGGGTTAACAGTCATACTTTGTGCCCTGCGCCACGACTGGCCTAAAGGTAATTTACCGGTAAAAATCACATTAAAAGTAAACATAGTGGTACATTTCATTTACTTTTACCGATACGTATACGACAGGTACTGTAGGGGCAAATAAAGGAACGCTCGACAAAGTTGAGCTGAGTAAAGTCTGGAAATAGCTAAGATTGGTATTGCAGCGGTCGGCATCGTCGGTTTGGCAGTCTCGAGGTTAGAATGCCAAATTGATTTTACATATAGGTCAATTTCTCTACATAATTATATCTATTTACATACGGTTATAAATAAAATTTGAAATATTACCTTTTGTTCTGATTTTTATAATTACGAAACAATATTAAAATTACGATTATTATTTTGCGATTTATTTTAAAGCTTCAGGGCACCAAATGCAAAGGTGACGCGTACTCGTAACAACTATTTATTATGTCCATTTCTTTTTTATGTTCTAAATAAATTAAATAAAAAATCAAACCTGGTCAAAAATCAAATCTCCTGGTCAAAAGTCAAAATCAAAATACATCCTGGCGCAGTGGCAAAGCATTAGACTGTAAATGTGATTCTGTTGTGTTCGATTCCTGCTCGGGGGAATGTATTATTTTTATTACTGCTCTGTAGTGATGAGACAGAGCGCAGCATACGGTTCCGCCACACAACACTCAAGGTCTCGTAAATTACAAAAAAAAAAGATCATATACAATCAGCAATTTGCTGCGCCACAATAAAATACTACATTTTGATCTTTTCTAAAATATGCAAAGTTATTTCAAACAAAACAAACATAGACCCACGATAAAGTAAATATTTAACAAAACGGGTTAATGATAGTACATGATGTTGCGTTTAAACCCTAAAAGATTCCCGGGACATCGCCGCTCGTTACACTCCCGCATCGACACTGAGGCCGCGATTATTAAATTTACCAGCTGGAATGTACCATTTGGTTGGATGAATTTTTATTTTATTTGACATTCAGCTATGAAAAGCATTTATAACGGAATACTTACCATTTATTTAGAAAATGTTTGGCTTAATATTTTTTATTTGAGTGTGGTTAATATTTAGCTTTACGCAATAGGTGCCCTCTGCCTACTCTACAGTAGGCAGAGGGAACCTAGTGTTACGACACTCCGTTCCCCACTTTCCATCCATTTCAGATACATTTCGTGTTGACAGGTAGTAGTGTCTTCAAAAAAACAATACACACTATATACCTTCAGCTTGTGCAGAGATATTTGTTTTTATTTTACTTTCATCCAACATACAAATATTTTTCAATTTGAACCAGTAGCTTCTGAAATTAGAGCGTCAAATCAAACAAATTCTTTAGCTTTATAATTCAAGCATAGATTAATTCAACTTTCTAATCCGCTGACATTAATACACTGCCGTTTCACCCTTATTCTTCCCGAATTCTTGCATAGTTCTGGTATAGTATATTGAGTGGCGGAACTCAACGCCGCACTTTGCCTTGTCACCAGAGCGAGGAAATGAAAACCGTCATCACAACCATCGCGTCTACAGTCACACGCACGTGCCCCTGTGAGACGACGACGTCAACAAATATAATCCCTTGATATATATTATATTATTCCACATCATCTTGTAAAGGGTATCTAGAAAAGGGGTATCACCGAGCTCTCTGATATAAATCAAACTATCAAGCACTTCCGATTGAAGGGACAAGTTAACAATACATGTTCATTTGACATTCAAGTCGAAGGATCGCAGTAAAATTGACCCCGGATTTTATGTGAACAGGCAGACGGTTGTTTGTGATAGATGGCTATCTCAAGTGAGGGAAATCCTATCTTCACTTATATTATAAACCCGATGTGTTTGTTTGTTTGACCAATCCCAGGAACTAGTATTTAAATCTTTGTATAAAAAAATGTTTTTTGTCAGATTATCGATTAAAGGAGTCAGACTTTATATTTAATTTAAATTAAAGTTTGTTGGGTTAATCTCGACGATATTTTTCGATGTAACTTTTCTTTCTATCTCACAAATGTAAAGTATTTACAATTATTAAAATTTTCTTTTAAAACGAGACTCGAAAGAATACGGAGTGGTCTGTCACTATAGAAAAGTAAAGATTCAAAAGGAATCAATTCCAACTGAATTGATTCTCTTTGCTGATATTAGAATATTTAAAAATGTTATAGCTGTAATACTTTCTTGAAAACACTCAAGTTTTTGAACTTTTCTAAAGCTGCTTCTACCGTTTTCGTGAGAGGTATCTTACAATTTCCCAAGTTCCCTTCCCAAGACTTCACTTCTCGTTATTTCGTTATATAAGTAGTTCATACGGTTGCATGATTAGTCCGCGAGTGCTATTTCGTAGTTATTCATAGTACAAAACTGAGTAGCGAAAGAAATTTACTTTTATGTACCTAAGTATCTAATAAATGATTAGATTTGATTATTATTAATAATATATTCTGTTATAATTTAACGAAAAAAAAAATTTTTGAATATAAACTGATATATGTTTGGGTTAAAAGAACATTCCTTAATTTAACGACTTACTTTACCATTCTTCTAAATAATAAAATACAATATATCTTAAATTTTCTATTTTGTCCTTAAAACGTGACGAGAAGGCAGAAAATCGAAAATTTCTTTTTTTCTGAAATTGAAATTTCTTTTCTGCTTAATACTTGTAAATCGCGAGTTACATGGTAATAAAAAGTAAACACAAATACTTTTAAAAAATAAACAACTTTATTTCAATGTATCAGTAACTTTATAAAAATATGTTTGATAAAAGATTGTTAGTTTTAATTTTATAATATAATTTTGTTTGTACGCGTGGCGTGCATAATAATGTGAGAGAAAACCGACATTTTCCCAGCTACGTACCTATATGAAAGGTTCTCTAAAACAGGCTGCACCTTTGTTGCGGGTCTAACTTCGTACAGCCTTTTGTTAATGTGTTTACACTGTACAGCGTCTTAGGAACACATATATGCTTATGATTATAGCGTCTATTCTATACGTACGTCAATATTTACTTAACTTAATTTTTTTAAGAAATTAGTTTTAATCATGAAGGCGGAGGGAACCTAGTGTTAAGATATTCCAGTCCCCTCATAACTCATAGGTAAACAAAACTGCATACATAATATGTACTCGTACGTGAAATACTTGCTATTACTACTTACTTACTTTAGTTACTGAATAAATCAATTTATATAAACAAAATTAGATTTTATATTAAACTAGAGGGCTCGCGCGGCTTCGCCCGCTTATTAGGAGTGAATTCTAAAAAAAAGCACGAAACACGTGTTCAATAAAATATTTTTAACAGTCTGAATTTATTTTTTCATAAAAATCGGTGGCAATTTAAAGATTTTTCCATATAAACTTTCAACCCCTATTTCATCCCTTTAGGGTTTAAATTTTTCAAATTCCCTTCTTATTGGATGTCCAGAATATGAAAAAAAACATCTGCCCAAATTTCACGTTTCTACCATCAGCGGTTACGGCTGTGCGTGCGTCTTACCTCAGTCAGTCAGCATATATATATATATATATATATATATATATATATATATATATATATATATATATATATATATATATATATATATATATATATATATATATATATATATATATATATATATATATATATATATATATATATATATATATATATATATATATATATATATATATATATATATATATATATATATATATATATATATAGATAGATATCATGTTTAGCCGTCGATATTTCAATAAAGTTATATAGTAGTTATAGTACTTTATAATTGTCAAGAATCATTTTGTATTGATTTTTTTCGCGTTGCGTTCCGTCAAAAATAACGCATACGCAATATTTCGAAAATTGGGTGGGATGTGGATCGGGGTGTATAACACTAGGTTCCTACAAAGCGATATGTGTTTTTTTATATACATTTTAAGTTCAAAAATTGCAAATAAAATCTATTAAATGTAGCATAAAAAGTTTAATTAACTCGTATACATACATGTGTTATAAGTGAACTGGGGCGCGTTTAAAATTTTAGTGCAGGTTAACAACACATTTTCCCCACATTATCGCGGAGTATAACCTCTTTGGATGAGAGGCAACGTTGCTAACTTTATATAATATAAATTTTACACGCAATTTCTGCACGCCATTAAAATGTTTCGGTATTTCATATAATTTATCTTGGTTTTGTGTACGCACATCACTAGTATTTTTAAAACTAGTCAAAGGAAAATTATTTAATTGGAGCTGTTGTAGCGCAGCAGTATAGTTAACACTAGGTTCTTCCTGGCCAAGCTATATGTGGCGGGATACAGTGTGAAGCTGAAGAAAAAAATAAAGTGTTTAACCCCACATTTTCCGATCAATTTCATAAATTTTAAATAAATTAGTTTTTTTAGCTTCACGCCGTATCTTGCACATAGTAAGGTAGGCAGAGGGAACCTGGAAACCTAGCATGGTCTTAATGGGAAACAGACACTCTGTTCAGAGCCGCGCTTCTCCTTGTTACCAGAGCGAGGAAATAAAAATATTAAACATTTCATTGACTCGAGTGGGAATCGAAGCCACAAAAGTCGTCACGTTTACAGTCGCAAGCTTGTGCCACGACAAGCCTTTATTAATTTTAACATTTAAGTTTTCCTTTTGGAAATTACCTGGTAATAAACGATACTTTCTCATACTCGAAGCCACGCTCAGAAATACACTTTGTCGTTTTTAAAATGAGCACACAAGGAAACCAGCCATTTTCTATGAGAGAACAACTAAATTGACCGTGATATTGGCCTGTCGTACTGGACATAAATACAGGGAATGTTTTATAAATAAAATATGATTGAAGATTATAGACCATAATAAAGTAATTTAGAAATCTATGCGTACTTTCAAATATCTTTTGAATTAAAAATCTTATTTTTTTTACAATACAAGTGACAAATCACTTCGTTCTTCACTTTTTTTATTAAAAGATATTTATATACATATACGGTAGTGCCCAATTTTTTTATATTAGATTTTATTTCTTTGAGCTATTTTTTAATTAACTACCTTTTTCATCCATTTTTTGTTCTGTAAATTCGACAGTTTTTTTTTCTACAAAGAAAATATGCAAAAAATAAAGGCAGAAAGAATCCTTGTATTTTATAATATTAAAAAGGCTCGAGTAACTAGAGCACACACTGCAAAAACTGTACAAGTCATTCATAACATTTTCAATATTTCAATATTTTTGTCGGTGAAAATGTTCAATATTCTTTTGGTACGTCCAATATAAAAGGAATGTAAACGAAAACATTGATTGTTATGAAACTGAAATTACAAAGACTTGTTATTTACATCCATCGCTTGTGATTCTGAATAAGAAATGTTTATTGAAGCTTCACAATAAATAAGGAGGTTTGTTTGAGCTCTGTTGATTGGAAAGTTATTACAATACTTATTTAGAAAACGTATAAAAATTTGAACGCAGCGGGACTCGAACCCGCGCCTCCTGTAAACCGACCAGGCGCTCTGACCACTAAGCCATGCGTTCTCGCCAAGCTACGTCGAAATTTTTATACGCTTGTTACAACTTATTTATGTTGTTAGCATCTCTGTAGGGAGATTTTTACAAATTTCCTCTACCCAAAGATAATTGCTAAGAATTATCGTTTGGCAAGAGAGAAACTATTTTTTTAAATATTTTTAAACATTTTTAAAGTGTTATTCCACACTTAGGAAAGAAAAATACTTATTTAGTTTAAAAATGTTTAAAAAAAGTTATTACAATGTTACGGGATTTTACAAACATAAAAAAAAAACTTGCACTTTTTTTTTAAATATATATTCCATTTACAGATAGCGATGTGCCAGTTTTTTTTATATGTATAGATTTCTATATCATCAGCTTTTTTAAGGACGACAGCTTTTGAATCTTTAATAGCGAAGTTCAAAGAATTTGTCACATCAAAATTTTTGCTTTAAATAGACACCTATCTTTAACTGTCGTAATTTATTTAATACCATAAAGAAAGATACGTTTAAAGAATAATTTCAAAAGTTCAGTTAAAGAGTTCTTGTTTACTTCTTGCATAAACTAATATATAACCTACTAATATAATACAAATAAATATGAGTTGCGTATTATACATCACACATTCAGAAGATATACCTATCGAAACGATTAATGTGATGTAATGTTTCATTTCAACCGGTAGTTTCTGATATTAGCGAGTTAAATTAAAAAAAAACTCTTAAGATATTACATTTAGCCAGAGAGAAAAGGAAGATATTTAATATAGAACAATAATAAATTTAATTTGTAAAGCAAGGTCCTAAACAGTTCCATAAGCTCACACGAGGTCCCGGGCCTTCGACCTCGTGGGAGCTCCAAGTATAAATAAGTACAACGTTGTCTATTAAAATCTGTTTCGCTTTCCAACTGGGATTTACATGTACCCAAGAGCCTCGACATGGCTTAAGGCGGCTCTTAATTAGTAATGTATTATATTTATATTACTACTTAGGTTTATATGAAAATAAAAAAAATCAAGTTGACATAGTCTTTTTGTATTATTATATTAACAGTTTTATATACTTAGGCAGAGAGTATAAAAACTGACGTTCTCCACTTTCCGCTCCCTCCTCTAGACATATCGATGCCTATAATGCGGTGTATGAACTCTTTTGATTATGCATAAACTCATAGTAACTGTATATTTAAAATATATTCTCCTATCTAGGATTTGAATCCACGTCCATTGCCCAAAAGCATACTTCTTAACTACGTTTCAACAATATTCTAATGGAGATATAGTTAAAAAAAATTATAATAAGAAATTAAAAAATCAGCATTTCAATACAAAAAAAAATCTAGAATCAGTACAAGCAACGAGCTATTACTCCATCCCTCGACTTTCTTTTGAGCAATAACCTTTTGTGAAGACATTTTGAGTTCAGTGTTCATTCCCGGTCGCGAACAACCAGCCATTTTCATTTCGACTTGTTGTAATCATGACTCTGCACTTTGATGTAGGGTTGTCACCTGAATTTTTAATGAACTCTCTCCCTATATGTATCTACACTGGCCTTGATTATTGAAACAGTGCCTAACGGAAAGTCACATTTTAGAATTTTAATAGCTTGGTAGGTACGAATACATACCTTAATTTTTTTATTTATATTATTCTTAATTATTTTATTTAATATATGGTAATATTATTTTTTATTTCAATATTTGTTGAAATCGCTACTGAGCACGTATTTTTTTAAATAACGATAAACATTTTCAAAATAAAGAAACGGAGTGATTTAACTCTAAAAAAAATCTTGAATTATTTCATAAACAGCAAAAGATGAGCAAAACTAAAATAAAATACCAAAATCCTCTTTCGTAAAAAACTTACTCTTTTAAATAAAAAAATCTTTTGTCTGACAACCCTAACCCACACACGTACTAAGTATAAGTAAACCAACACGGGGCTGTTATGACTGCGAGCGGTTACAATAGACTTCGTTCTGTTAAGTACGAGTACACCGTACCATATAGGTTTTGTTATAGCAATATATCCTTTAGCCGTATGGAATATACAAATTTATTTTTATTTCCTGCTTTGGTGGACAAAGCGCGGCGTTGAGATTCAACACTCAACGCGTAATGTGTCAGATTCGAAAGGAAAGTGCGGAATAGAATCTTAACACTTAAAGAAAAAAAAAGTGCTGCTTATGGGGCTACTAACTAGTACTAGCTATACCTGCGGCTGCGATATAATTAAGAGTTGCAATATTCATATGTATTTATATGATTAATTTCGGGCATTAAGAATGTGTTGATACTTTCTCATTCTTTCACACCCGAAACTGATTTGGGGCTATTATACAGTGGAATACACGCAGATACAGTGAACGAACGAACGAACGAAAACGGTTAATACAATCACTCGATGAACCTATCCAACACAAAAAAAAAAAATACTAGTACCAGTATCCCGAGATTTGTGTGTTCAACTAAATAATCACTTCAATTTAATAATATTAGTATAAATGTCAGTGCGTTGGTTGCACGTCGCCCACCGTACCAGGACAGGGGCAGGGTACTGAGTTAGTTTAGCTGAACAATACATTTGTTTCTCGTTTTCTCTTTGGGCTCAGTTATAAATGTTGCCAGTCTGTTATTCGACAACGTTTTCATTTTTACATTCCTGTAATTTGATACGCGTGAAACGTTTTGTTGTTTTAGTTTCCCTTTTTTTTATGTATTCTGTTACGTCTTTTTGTTGGTGTGCACAGGTGCTTTAGATTTAATTAAGTTTTTGGTTGATATAAGCGGTACTCATTTTTGTTTATTTACACATAAAACGAGTTGGTTTCTTGTTATTTTTAAGTATAATATTAGTATTTAAATTATTTCAGCCTCAATGCCGCGCTTTGTCTTGTTACCAGAGCGAGGAAATGCTTATAAAAAAATCCCCAGAATCGAACACATAACCGTCACCTTTTGTTGCCGCTGTGCCACAACGGCTTCAACTATACAAAAATACTATATAATGCAATGCTGAGTTTAACTTAAATTTCATCATAAAGATCGATCTCATACACATGTTATAATTATGTATCTCTATTTTAAATAAGTTTTGTTTAAAATACAACAAAATAAGACCATGTCTATGAATTATGATAAATGAATATGATAATTATATCCATAGTCTCCTCGTGTATAATTACAAACCGAATCACAAAATCGAGCTTCCAGACCAATTTCGTTTACATTGTATAAAAAATTAAAACGCAAAAGCATAATTTACTGGAAAAATCCAAAAAAAAACAACATGTACGTTTATATAATTTCTTTTCAAAAAGTCAAGGTTCCTACATTATTCACGCTCGAGTGTTCCGGAGTGCGCGATATTGATTCTACGCGAGCGACGCATTTAGATTTGGCTTCTCGAATCACGTGTTACGTGTATAAGGCTGGATATACATACATACATATATTAACAAGCGTCGTCTTTACATTAATAATTCTACACACTGTATACTACTAAGCCCAAAAACAGATGGTTTGAATCTATTGTGTTAGATTGTCTTGGAACCATATTTGGAACATCATGGTCTCTGTTAAATGTAGGCATTTAGGTGCTAAGATTATATAAACCATTTTTTACAGTCGCTCGATTGTGACCCTACGCGAAGTTTGGCCTCGTGTATTCTCAGCTATATACATATTTTCATATAAAAGTAGCTCAAAGTAATAAATATCAGAATTGGATGTATAAATGTATATTTATATAAATGTATATTTATAATAAGGAAAGAGTACTTTCCTTAGTGAATATCTGAATGACAAACAGCACAGTTGAGAATCTGAAATTTGGTATGGAGGGTTCTTTGGGAAGTTAGGGAAGCAATGGGGGAGGATTTTCTGCTACAACAATAGTTCACGCAAACGAAATTGTGGGCTACAACTTTGTTGCAACTCATGAGGCTAGTCGTAGCGCAGAGGCTGTTGTGGGTTCGATTTCCACTCGAGATAATGAAATATTTAATACATATTTTCATTTCCTCGTTCTGGTAAAGAGGCAAAGCGCGGCTTTGTGTTCTGTCACTCAACACGCAATGCCTCAAGAAATCGGAGGAAAGTGAGGAACAGAAGTGTATAAATGGGAACGGAGTGTCTTAACACTAGATTCACAGCCTCCCTCTGCCTATCATAATATGGTATACAATATAAGTATACATATTTTAAATTTATAATAAAAACAATGTGATCGAAATGAACGAACCTAAGAAAAAAATACACCAAAAAAGCTTTCACATAGCATAAAAGTATTTCCTTTTCCTTACTAACTAAAAATTATTTAAGACTTCTCCTCCAAAGTCCTCTACTATTAGTACCAACTACACAGGAGTCATTGCCTGCAGTATGTACACTTTGTAGTGAATTTTTAACCAGACCTGTGACTTCGTGTTACTGTGTGAGGAAAATTACGCCAGTGCCCCATCAGGGTGTGGATTTTAAAACGTTTATAATGCTAATGTTACTTTGTACGAAATTGCAAACTAAAATATCACGTATATTTTTTTACAGCTTGCATATTTTTTTTCTTTTTTCTCGTAATATCTCACGAACGTTGCGATATTAGAGAATATTAGTGGAAAACCTTGTTATTTTTCTGTGAATAAATAAATAGTGTAACTTTTTGAGACTCTTTTCAAATATGATTTTTTTACGTAAACATTGAAACCTTTAAGTTTTTTTTTGTTTCCATTTTTGTTTTTAATAGAAAGTAAAGTGAAAGTAGTTGCTGATAAAGTTGATTTACCAAGCCCTCTACAAATGATATATTTTTTATTATTTATTGTGTCCCGCACATGGCAGGGTAGCCAGCGGGAACCTAGGAAACTAATGTAAAGACACTTCCGTTCCCATCTTGCCGCTGAATTCTGGAAGCATTGCGTGTCCAGTGGCGTAACTAAACGCCGCGCTCTGCCTCGTTACTAGAGCAAAGAAAACAAAATATTCAATATTTCTAGAGTTTTCATTTAATTCTATATTAAATTTATTCTATATACCAATCACACCAAAAGCGTTTTTGACGAATATTAAGCGGAATTGAATATTTTATTTGACATAATTTTATATCAAAAAATCGCAGGGCAAACTAAAAGGGGAGAGGGAATTCAATTATCACCAGATCCAAAATGGAGATGATGGCTAAAGGTCAGAGAAGCCAAATCACCCAGAGTTTAACAAAAGGCAATCAATAGGTACTACCTACACCATTACCACTCGAATATAGAAATAAAAAAAATCCCATGTTTTTTCAATAAACCATAGTAAGATAATTTTTCTTTATGAAAAAATTAAATAATTTATTTATGGATTAATGTAAAACCGCTTTATAGCGTTAAATTAAAAATTAATTACATGGCTTGTAACATTAACAATCTCAAAGTCGGGCAAAACGAAAGAGGGAGACGTGGAGATATAAAAAGCAGGGCATTATTTTCTCGGCTCTCAACTCGAGAGCCGCCATCTTAAGTAAGTGTTTCATTTGCAAATGGCGACCGAGCGTTGTCTCAAACCGCCCCACTTCACTCACCTCAAAGGAAAGATGAACTGACATCACGAAATATGAACTACTTTTGGGATGCTTTTTCCATTTAACTCAACATCGTCTTGTCTTAGTCGTTGAATTAATGTAGATTCGCTTAAATTATTCATTTTAATTACTGCAACCTTATTGCAGTAGAAAGTTTATATTAAATTATAATATCTTTATTCACACCACAGTGCCGCTGGTGAAAAATGCTGATTGCGCACATGGATGTGAATTCAAATCTTGAGGTGGGAAATCTTTTTAATCAAAATACTAGTCGTCGCCCAAAATTTGGTTAAAGTGGACTCTAAGACGTAAAATAGTAAAACCCGTTTTTCACATTTGTAATATCCCTTAGTAACTTCGATGAATCCTCTCTTAGTATGGCTTTGTTTGATACAGTGACTCTACATTAAGGTCCGTATATACGGACCAACGTAGCCTGCTCTCAACTCTGCGATCGATCTTAAGTCAATTGTCAATTCGTTTTAATAATCTATGCTTGATAACAGCATTTCAAAATCGTGTGATCGATCTTAGAGTTGAGAGCGATTTACAATTACAGAACTATCTCATTGTTTCGGTGAAAACTACAGAACGAATTAATCTTCTCATGAAGTCCTATTTTCTCTCTCTTAACAAAACGAAGAAATGAAAATAGTTCATTCCTTCGAGTCGAGAACCAAACAAACAAAAGACCTTTATGATTAGTTGGTCTGATTCTGCATACTAGCGCCACTACGGCCTCAAATGTCAACGATTTTATAATTATAAATCGATATATATTTCGTTTAAAATGATTTTAAGCAAATTATTACAAATTATCCTATATGTGAAGTCTCATTAAAATCAAATAAAATTTTATTTACGTAGTCAATTTGGTTTATTCAGTAATGGTGATCAAATTGCTTATATTGGATTGCATATATTACTGTTGTGCTACCGTTAAATATACAACTGGTTAGTTTATTTGTCAGTGGCTTTATTTGCTAAGCTAATACTATATATAATATACGAGGTTAAATAGTTCAATTCTAGCTAAGGCATTATTTTTTGTTCCAGTATGGCCCGTGTGGTGAAGAAAATGTAAAGACACACCGTTACTTGTAATAAACAAAAAAATTGTTTAAAAATCTATTTTCATTAAAATATATATTATATTTTACACATAAAACGTCAAAGTCAACGTTCTGTGAGCAATGACGAAAATAAATTTAAAATAAAGCAAAAGTACAACCTAGCCCTTAAAAACCTGCTCGAAATTCAGTATGGCATTTGAATAATTTGCTTTCATAAATCATATCGCTTTCACAATTACCTTCTACATTAGTATATAGTAGTATATGTTTCAGTTTATCACGCAAAGGTGAAGTCAGACAGCCTTGGATTATTTACATAAAGTTTCTGTGGAATGACCTATTGGCGTGGTGTTTAGTTTTGTCTGTGAATAGAATGTAGGTTAATGTAGGTTCGGGAAAAATATCACGATATCGGAAGTACAAAAAATATAATTACACTAAATGTAAAAATTAAGAATCAACAATCATGTGTGTTTGAGTATTTTTTTACGCTGTATACCGTTAAGACACTTCGTTCTCCATTGAGATCTTTGCATTCCCCACTTTCCACCAAATTTTTAGTGCATCCTTATTAATTCCAAAAAAAGACATCTTAGCTAAACTTAAGTAGCAGGATTTATCAAAACACTTATTAAAATAGTCTTTTTGAGCTGAAATTTTAAGTATCTCTATAAAAAAATGGCCACTATAAACAAATTCAGACTTAGTCCACCAACTACCGTCATTTTCCCTTGCAATTACTTCAGCGGGTCAGACGAGTTGTTTAGCTTTATTTACGCTTCAAGTTGTGATCAAAGAAGAAACTATTTTCTTTGCAATGAAACTTTATGATAAGTCTTTTGAAGTAAATACCTTTGGTAGCGTTAATGGCTATGTGACTCGAGTTCATTGAACAAAGTATATAGTGATTGTGTAGATTTTTTAGTTTCTTAGAATTCCATAGTACAATATGAAAAGACTGAACCCCTATAGGTTAAGAAAAAATGAGAAATCTAAAACTAAACCTTCAATAAAAATTGGTTTGAACGCGATATGGTTAGCAATTTTGGAACATATAGCACGGTTTGTAAAACTGAAAATATAACTTTGCTTTCGATTTGAGACAAAATAGATTTATCTCGGTATCAACATTGGGGCAACTAATTTAAAAAAGTTATCTATAAAATATGTAAAAAAAGAAAGAATGTTTAGATATGTAATGAAATATATGGGATAACTTGTTGTTAATAAAATCATCTTGTAACCGAATGGATCTTGAATAGATCTAGTATCCTTATTACTTTCAATGTAATACACAATATACTACAATAATACACTACAATAATACACTTCTAACTAGCTAACACTTAAAAAAAAGTATAAATAACTTTCTAGAGTCTAGACTATTTCTGTAGGTGTTTAACTAAAATATTTATTATGCAACAAGTTTGTTGAAACAAAAAAATTAAACTGAAAATCTAATTACAAACCAAAAGCATTGTTTTTCTCAATTTATTTATTTACGAAATAAGTTTTGATATCATTTCAATCTTTTCTAGTTTTGAGTCTTACGAAGCATATTTATTAATGCCAGCAATGACCTAAATACATGTTTCAAACTAAAATATGCCTTGTATTGATTTTATGATTTGTATTATATTAGTTTGCCAATCTAGTGCAGCAAGTAGGAGTGTAATTTGAAGTTTGTTTTTAACTTGCGGTGTATCCCGCACACAGCCGGGTATGCAGAGGAAACCTAGTGTTAAGATACTTCGTTCCCCATTTCTCGCTGAATTTTGGAAGCATTAAGTGTTGAATGGCAGAGCTTAGCACCGTGATTTACCTCAACATCGTTGCGAAGAAATGAAAATATTAAATATTTAATTGCCTCCAGTAAGAATCGAACTAACCACCAGTCGCGTTTACAGTCACACACTTGAGTCCCTGCAGCACAACTGTACTTTAATTTTTAAATTTACCTATAGTTTTTGGTTTTGTAATAGAACCTGCAGAATATTATTTTTAATAAGATAGATAAGTAAGCACCTAATTCATTATTACGACCCAAGATTTAGAATTCTCATAGAAAAAGATAAATTCACTAAAGAAAATATTAGCTCAATTGAAGTCAAATTATTAAAAGATCTAGAACAGGCATTCAGCGAGCCGAAGATTCTCAAGAGACCTCCTGCGGTCCATTGAAATTATCTTTAGACGACAGATAAAAGATTTTTTGGATTAGTCTGGCTGTAAGTGGGTAGAACATCTGTAGCTATTTATATTTCATTTTATACAGCATAAATTGAAAATAATAAAATAAAAATAAATATTCTTAACATTTTTTTAAAGTGTTATTCCACACTTAGGAAAGAAAAATAAACGCTCCTATTTGGATCAACGGTGACGAAAGATCGTTTAAAAAATATTTTCAAAAATAATATAAGTAACATCGAATAGGTTTTTTATCTGTGACCACATTTGAGATTGTTGTGGTTGATTTTAATATCCAACTGAATGCGACAGCTGTAGGATCGAAACGCAATACAGCATTTTAATTAAAATACTATTCGCCACCCGCAGCATTGTCTATGTGTTAGTTGTTTGTCTTTCACGTAATAATTTCACGAAATCCTCTCTTAGAGTACCCCTACACTCCCTAACTTACCTCGATGCCAAATACCATACCAAGCTTTCTAAGTTATACTATCAGACTTTTATATCTACAACAGAATAGTCAAACTCAATTATTGTTAAAACTAAAAAGAAGTAGGAAACAAAATGAAATCTGACAAAGCAATAAAAGTTACATCTAAGTATATCTCCACATAGCCTTACAATAGGAGGAACTTCAGCTGTGAGTTCAAACCAAAGTTCAGACATTGTAAACAATAACTAAAATAACAAAAACAATGCAACGAAGCAACACGACTTATCCTAGAAACTACTGGACAGACAAAGTTTGCTGGGTCGCGGCGCGTGCTTTTGTGCGACCGATGATAAATGGATGTTTCTTTTATTTCATTTTTAAGTTTCTTAACACAGTGGTATCTTTTATTAATTATATTTTTAGTATTTTGATGAGATGAGATAAGATGTATTATGAAATAGGGATATCGCTTTCTTAAATAATAACGCTTTCTATTTGGTAATTATACAGTTTTAAACTTTTTAGGTAGAGGGAAATTTGTGCCAAAACACTCCGTTCCTCACTTTCTGTCAATTTTTTTAAAACTTAACGCCGCGATTTGTCTACCATAACGGAGATATAAGATAATTATTTCCCCGAGTGTGGTTCGAATCTAATACCTTCTTGTTTGTAGTCTGACGCTGCCCCACTGCGTCATGTATTTTTAGAATAATTTCATTTCTAAAATAAGAAGTTCATAATGGATTTTAAAAAATAATAATAACAAAAACTTATCTAAAACAGACAGCAATGGGCAACAACAGTCTTTGACGCGGTACAAAGTTTACCATCTGTCAATACTTGTTCCACTTGTAGTAGTAGTATTGGAAACTAAGTTGGTATCTGCATTAGACGTTCTAGTAACATCAGTTACAGTTGTTACTGAACAAGATCTGTGTGTTACGCAATCGATTGCTATACGATAATGGATTTAGGACTTTGCTGTAAGTAATTGTATTTTAATGATATATAATATAGTAGTAGATGATAGTTCAGTAAAAGTTATGGTTGTGGGTTTGATTCCTATTTAAGGTAATGCAAATATTTTCATTTTCTGACCTCAGAAATAAGAAATACGAGGCGTAGAGTTCCGAAACTCAACACACAATATTTCGAAAATAGGACTGAATGTGAAGACCGCAGTGTCTTAAAAGTTTTAAGGTCGTCTGCCTACCAAGCTTATACGGGATATAGCGTGAAGCTAAAAATGTAATGATACTAGCGGATGACGTTGAACTAAATTCAAGGAAACGTAAATACATATATAAAAGAAGTATTATACAGGAACAAGATAATTTGAAATTATGTCGAATCATTAAACAGCTGGCCACTAGTATGTCATTTTCCTAATATTTACTAGTTTGAACGAACAACATTTAGATAAAAGGTGTATTTTTAAGTTAAAGTTGGCAGATAATTATATTTTACTTATTTAGACGGGGAAAAATACTTATTTAATATTTACTTCGTTCAAATTTTTATACGTTTTCTAAATAAGTGGCGAATAACAGTTTAAAAATATTTATAAATATATTTTATATCCTTCCTAATTCCTAATCTTCAAAAAACGTAGATTGTGACACAAGTAATCATAATATTTAACTACAGACCCGCTCGCTACGTCTCCTTGAATTACACAATTATGTGTTTACTATTCTGAATTATTTTCGTGATGTAATAACATTATAATTTCAGAGAAAATATCCATATATCGGAACCTAAAGTTTCAGCTAATTCAATAAGAAAATCTATAGCAAAATTTAGATTTTTTTTTCACGTTCCAATACTACTAATACGTGGCAATAAAGAACTATGGTCACAATCTGGTACGAAATCCAAAAACAAAAGATAAAATGAAAAGCATTTGTAATTGCATAGTTGGGTACTTCGTTGATAACCTCATTCGAAATGGAAACAACTCGTTTCGTTCAACAGACGAGCAAATTGATTCTATAATATAAATGGGTTTACGTTTATTGTTGAAACTTCTTTTTTTTATTTTCATACAGTCGTTCTTTTTTTATTTTCATAGAGTAAGAACATTATATAGGGAATATAAGGGCACAAAGGAGAGTCACTCCGCAAGTTTGGCCGCGCTTTACCTCGTTACCAGAGCGAGGAAATGACAATATTTATATATCATTTCTTTGAGTTGGAATCGAACCCACAAGCTGTCGCGTTTACAATTACACCCTTGTGCCCCTGCGTCACGACTAGCCTCAAATATACTATAGAAAATAAAAACCTATTTAATTTTATTTATTAAATAGATTTCGGTATATGTTTCTCCAAGTGTAATGATGAAGTAGATGGAGGAAATCTATATACTATACAAAACTTTCTCATTACTGATTGATTGACAGACAACGCACACACGAACTGGACTTGGATAATTGGTTAGGGAGTGCAAGGAAACACTAATAGAGGATTTCTGGAAATTCTTACGCGAAATGGAATAAAATATATATTCCATTTTACGTCTTAAAAACCACGCAAACAAAGTTGTGGGTGACGACTAATTTACCAATAAGTCACTACATTCCCCATTTGCTGCTTACTATGGAGACGTATTGAATGAGGAAGGAAACCTCTTCCAAATGTAGTTAAAGGGACCGTAAAAAGAAACGGAAATTAAATCCACAATAATCTTTTTCAATCACAAAACCAATTCAAACATCTAATATTCACGTTACATACAATATACGTCCTGAGAAATAGAGCAATATATGCTTGGCTTGTCGCTCGGCTCGTGAGAAATTCAATTAAAACCTTTTAGTATTGAAGTGCACCGGCGTAGCAATAACTACTGTAGAGCCAAGATGTACACCGTATATGTAGTATGTAGTATATACCTATATATTTAAAATAATTTGATGTCATCGTCATATACAGCTTTATAACTTAGTGACACAGTCCTCCTCACGGCTTCAAGGCTTTACGCAACCTGGACTAGATCGTCTGACCACCAGCTACGCCTGGCCACTGAGCGTCATTTATATATTTCTATACTTTATTATTTATTATTATTAGTATTCATTTATTAATTATGTGTTTATTCTCTTTATTGTTCAATGACATATCTATATAAATTTAAATCTTGTTCGATTTTCATTACAATTTTTTATACATTTTATTATCTTTACTTTACTTAAAAGTACGGCAGTTTCTTATTTTTTTGTACGATCAAATGTCTCTTTATGTTACTCAAGAGCCTCGAGCACTTAGAATGTGCCATAAACAATTCATAGTTATTTTCATTCGAGTACGCGGGCGAAATCACAAGCGATCTAGTCAACAATAAAAACAACATTCTTAACTAACTTAAAAAAAATATACAAGATTTATTTTCTAATAAAATATATAAATTTATTAGTTGTCTCCGACAAACCCATCAATTAGGAAGACCTCTTTCAGTTCCCCATTCAGTTCAATTCAGTGCAGTCGAGAAGATAATATCTTCAAAGCAAATATTATACTCATCATTGAACGAATGAGTCGTTATGAATTACATTAAAATAAATGCTATTTCTATAAATGATATTTTTGATACGAATTGATTTTTTACTAAATATTAAGCCTTAACTAAAACATTCTTATGCATTGTTTAATTACGTTTAAGCTTAATTCATATCATTGCAACATACGTAATAAATTAACTTAACTTCACCCTTTATCCCTAGCGTGGTAGTCAGAGAGAACGGAGCGCCAAGCGCTACGGTCTCTACATATCCTACATGCCACTTTTCCACATCATAAATCTTTTTTGCCATTCTTTGATCACCCATTCGTTGGACGTACCCAACCTAGCTGAGCACGTTCTTCTTCATTCTCACCGTAACATCCTCGCTAATATCTGCCATTCTATGTATCTCTTCACTGCAGACCAGCTAAGCTGACTCCGCATATCCTACGAAGAAATCGCATCTTTCTTTCACTCTTCTCCAATAATACCCACGATTCGCTGTCTAGCTAGCTACTATAATAGCGTCGATACCAACACTGCATAGTGTACGGCAAAAAGCGCAGCTGTGCTGACGTTTCGCCGTCACATTAATGCAGCTAATGCAGCTACCGGTAATACGATTAAGCCCTTAATCGTATTACCGGTAGCAATACGCCTTTCCGAATCCATCTCGTATCTTCCATCTCTACTGAATATACTTCCCAAATATACCACTTCATTCTCTACAATATATAATAAATCGTAGATAATTTTTTTATTTGCAACGGCTAAACAATTCTAATTATCACTAAATGTTGGATAGTAGGGAAGTAGATAGAGTCTTAACACTCCGTTCTATCTTACTTGCTTGCTTGCGTATACTGCTATGCGAAAAAAGGTTTTTAATTAATTGTCATCTTTAAAAAAGTTTTATAAAGAATAGAGCGACCTATATCTGGATATTTCTTCTTAATTTTTTAAAGTCTACCAAAAGTATATAAATAAAACAAAAAAACTGGTTACGGTTAGTGGTTACTATTATATATATTATACATATGTATATACGAACTTTACACAGTACACACATACATTCTTTACTAATGCATTGTAAAGTTTACTTTAAAATTAAAAAACTATAGTGTATTTTTAACTAACAATTGTATGTCCTATTTTGTAGAGCTTTGCAAACAAAACGTATGACTTTCATTATGGCTGGTTAGCTCCACTTTTAATTTTGCTACGTATGTAGCTCTCGCTCTGTATTTGTAGGAACGTACTCTCTTTGTAGAGCCCCAAATTTTTTACTTGTGTGACTATTTTAAATGAAAAGGATGATATTAATTCATGCTTTCTTTTGATAACGTTGGAAAGAAGAAATTCTAAAAAAGTTTTTAATAATGAAAGAAACTATTCAGTTCACAGAATAAAAAAGAATAGCTAACGATACAAAAAAATACACAGTAAAATTGTTTAAAATGTATGATAATTGAGTAATTTCCAATAGAAAACAATCACATAATATATAATGATAAATAATTATTATTTACTAGTCATTTAATATTTATCAGTTTCGTTTGATATGGCAAAGCACTACTTTGGTTTTGATAGGAACAATATGACAGGAACGCGGAACGACAATAAAAAAAATCGCGAAATAATTAAGTCCACTCAAACCCACAACCGACGCGCTAATGCCGTGCAGCTACGCATGATGATGGCGTTGATGTCATGATTACCTGAGAACAAAACGTAAAATATTAGTAAATCATAATTTATTTGAGGCCAGTCGTAGCGCAGAGGCACATAGTGTGACTGTAAAACCGACTGGTTGTGGGTTCGCTCCCCACTCGAGGAGATGAAATATTTACTTAAATTTATATTTCCAATTCTTCTGCCACTCAACACGCAATGCCTCCAGAGTTCGACAGAAAGTAGGGAACGGAGTGTCTTAACACTACATTCTCTCTGCTGTGTGCGGTATACAGCGTGAAGGCGATTTTTTTTATATTTGTTTGTAATAAAACAATACGTATTCTGCTATAAGACGCGACATCCACTTTTATTACCAACCAACAACTTGATACGACAATCTTCATTTTAGTAAAATCGTTCCCCTCGCATCCCCATACAACATTTACATGTCAAATTATTTACAGTATTACATACGCTATTAGACTGGTATTACAGTCAGTATGCTGGTGAATTACATTTATGTCGATTTAGTTCAGCTTGCGGTTGACTCTATGTCGTCTTAATGGCCATCTCAGGAGTTAACATATAAATGGTAAACACAAACGTCAGTACTATTCCTATTCTAAATACGTTCTTGTAATTAGTGACTGCAATTGTCCCACGTTGGGCGCCATTAATTTCTAACATGAAGTTCTACTCATAACTTATGCTCAGTTAGTCCAACGTTTACATTTTAATATATGATGTTGTAACTACAGTATTAAGTTTTTTTTTTTTGGTCTTTTCATACTTTTTATACAGAGTATGCTTGTAATATTTTAAAGATATAATTGGGGTTATTTGTTTTAACTCTAGGTGTAATTTATGTATATTATATTATATGCTTATAGCCGTCACTCGCATCTTTTTAGGGTTCTGTATTTTTTGAGGAAGAAAGGAACTCTTATAAAATCACTTTGTTGTGCGTCTATCTGTCAAGAGCCTTTATTGAGATAAATACGTTCCTGAGTAACGTTTGGAGGTTTCGAGTTGAAATTCAAACCACATAATCAGATCTACAGTATTAAAGAAAGATATAGGCGTTTATGTTTGAAAAAAACGCGTATTTCGATCGATAGTCTCTTTATAGTGATAAATCTAATTTTATGTCCAGTAATTCTAATATATATATTAAAAATGATATAAGACTAAAATTTAAAAAGATATATCATCATTACACATAAAAACAGGACCTACATACTCATCAAAAAACTTGTTTTCATAATTAAAAAATATCCACGCAAAAGTAATTAAGGATAGCCTAATAAAAATGTGGTATAAGCAGAATACATGGTAGTCATCGAGTCTTCATTAATTACATTATGTAGAGACAGGGCACACACTTCGGAAATTTAATAAAGCTTTTACTTGGAAAGCAAAATACACCCGAATTTGGACAAATTAAAACATATGGAGGGCTGACAATGAGTTACTCTTAGTTAAATCTTGTGAATAAGGGTATTTTACACGTAATTGTTTAACATTACTTAACTTTAAATACTGGAGTTTTTATAATTATTCATGTTTTGGTATTATTCCGATGGGAAACAAGAACATATTCTAAACATTGATCACTTATTAAGTTTTTGTTTAAACAGTTGTAGCACAACGTCTGACTGTAAATACAAAAGTTGTGGGGTCGGTACCCACATGAGGAAATTAATAATTTTCATATTCTCGTTTTAATAAGAAAGCACAGCGCAGCGTTTAGTTCCGCCATTCGCCAGAAAAGTGAGTGGTTGCTGGAAAACGCAGTGTCGCGACTTTTGACAGTAGGTTCCCTGCCATGTGCAGCATACAGCGAGAAGCTACAAAAAGAAATAAAATAAAAAAATAAGAATTAATGAAAAAAAAAAACAGTATCAAAGTATCATAAAATTAAAATTAAAAAGTGGGAAACAGCTTCAACACAGTACCTATACTGTACGAACAGTTCCGAAAAACAAAGCGTGTTGAAGTTAAATTGATTAGTTTTTGACATGTAATAAAATAGGTTCTACGTGAATATTTTAGAGCTAACGCGTCATTGATCGAGTTATTCACAGGCATTTCTTCGCTCTCATGTTTCTGCCCATTTTGTTCTAATGAAAATATGAAACAATTTTGTTTTATACTAATTTAGAGGCTGAATATAGAGAGCAGCGACACAAAGCGTGACCGTAAAACCGACTGGTTGTGGGTTCGATCCCTACTCGAGGAAATGAAATGTTTACTTAAATGTATATTTCCATTTCTTCGCTCTGGTGTCGAGGCAAAGCGCGGTGTTAAGTCCTGCCACTTAACACGCAGTGCCTCCAGAATTCGGCAGAAAGTGGGTAACAGATTTGATTAGATTTTTTTATGAAACAATTTATGTTATGAAAGTGTTAATTTTTAATAAAAATTGGTGGAAAATTAACAAGCAATACTAGTTTCTAGAGTCGTATTGAGGTTAGAACAATATTTGCTGACCGAAAGGACAGTAGGTAAAGAAAGTATTAGGTACTTTCTTTTTTTGGTCTTGTTACTAAGTCTTCTTTCTTTGCTTGTTATTCATTACGCAGTTAGGGGGAACAGACTGTATGCGATAGGAACTATTAATAGAAAAGAGACAAAGTGCGGCGTTGAGTTTCGCCTCTCAACAAATGGGGAATAGAAGTATTTTATTGGGAATGGAGTGTCTTAAAATTAAGTTTCCACGTTACCAGTACTTACTCTGGTATGTGCGGAACATAGCGTAAAGCAAAAAATATAGTCAACACGACGTTGAATTATGATTTATACACACACATAATGGCTTAAAACAGGATCATTTATCAAAAGGTTGTCTTCATTGATACCAAAGAATTGGACTTATTTTTTCAACTCACACTGTGTATTCGCATACTAGAGTAGGCGGAGAGAGTTTTGTGTTGAGACACTCCGTTCTCCAATTTCCGCTCAATTCTCCAGACATGTTTGTGTGACAGTTTGTTCACAATCCATTTAAAACATCAATCTATTTAACTAACGCTATATCGATTAAAACTTACATCAATTGCTATTAGGGAGCCGCAATTAAAATGTTAATATACATTACCCCAGAACAAACTTTTACTAATAATTAGTTGGAAGTTAGTGTTGCGCCTTGCACGTCTAGTTCGAGCACGAGCTATTCATTTATGTCACTAATGTACGAGCCATATACATACAGATATACTTTATATATACATATTCGTATAAGTGGCACTTACTAATGGTTATGAGGGACTACTACTTTAAAATATAAAGTAGAACGTTATAAAGAATATTTCTTACAGTTGTCTCTAGTATTATTCGTTACATGTTTAAAGATAATGGTTCAAATGGCGCAACACAAAGTCGCACTGACTAATTAAACAAGAAAAATGAAACTATTTCAAAATACATGAACTACATTACATAACACAAAATACTGAGTTGTGGATTCGGCGGAAAGTGGAAAACGGAAATGGGACTCTGCCTGACCTGACCCTGCTCAGCCTACTGGTATCCCGGCGATACACCATGAAGCTAAACAGAAAAGTACATGTAAATTCTTTCAAGTAAAATAACAAACAACCCACAATCGTGCTCTAGATTTAATCTAAAAACAACAAGTAAAAGTAAAAAACATGAGATATTTAAGATAAAATTCAATACTACCAAAGTAATAGGATACAGTATAAATATATTGAAAGAGATACCCTTCCATTTCAGATTAAATAAAGTTTAAAATTGGTAGAAGAAAATGAGAAAGCGGAACTCAGGTAAACCTACATACATACGTACATACATAAACATACATAAACATAGGCTACAATGCGGTAACTTTTATCAAGCCGCGTTGTAAGATCTGGGTCATCTCTAATTTAAAAGCTAGCATATGTCGCGCTCTTTGTACACATTCTGTCGATTTATACACTCTGATTGCGAACTTTAGGTGGTGTTTTTAGACTATAGCGTACTAGTATGTACCAATTTTGTGATTACTAGTAGGTATTTTCCCTTAAAAAGGGAAAATACCTACTAGTAATCACAAAATTGGTAGGTAACTAAATTTGTATATTATATAACAGATATATAATGCGGATTTGAATTCTACCACATAATCTCTCGAATTTGGAGAATAGAGAAATTAATGTCTTGACGCTAGTGTTATGACACTCCGTTCGATACTTTCACCCGAATTCAAAAAAAATTGGAATGATTTTTGGAAATGTAATGGAATAAAAATTGGATGTGGAGGAGCGGAACTGAGCGCCGCATAAACATCAAGAACATTAGCATTATTAGCACATAGTTTTGTAGATTTACATCCATTTCTAGTCAAGTAAACCACAATCTCGATTCGTTCGAATGAAATTGACGAGGGATTTGTCAAAGGATCGGGACTAATCAACAGTTTGGTAGCGGATGTATCACAATCCGTCCGTACGTTCGTTTTACATACATATGTGTATATGTACCTGTATATGTTATTAGCCTTTACTATTTAAAATTTACCTAATATTCAAGTTGGTTTGTGTTTAACACGCTCGTTGTCTAGCTATATCCCGCATACTAAGTAAGACAGTGTTGAAACATTCCGTTCTATGCTTTCAAATCAAATTTGAGACTTTTGATTGCGTACGTATTTTGGTGGGTTTAAAGCTCATGGGATGGGAATTTTGTCCGATTATATTTATTTTATAAGATATTATCGTAAAAAAGGTGAAATGAATCATCTTTTAATTTTTTTCGTAGTAGACATTTTTTTTATAATTATGGCGGAACGCTGGGTTTTCAGAAACTTAAAAATTTGGTTTTTTCATGACACTTAATTGGACATTTTTTGTTTTACTATTTCTTTTTTTTTACAAAATAACGTATTTTTGTATTGAGGAAACTGCATACTAAAATTTGTGTTGATATTCACAGAAGAAAGTAGAGTATTTCATAGAAGATTATTTGATACAAAAGAAAAAATTAAAAAGATACTTAAATACACAAAGGTACGTATATTTTTTTTATAAAAAAAAATAAAAATATACGGGCATTTGATTTAGTTTAAATGATGAAATGAAACGAGTGAATATTTAACTGATAAGCAAAGACGAGGGTAGTTGGTAATTGTACAATATTATTTTTACCAAAGCAACTTTCTTGTGCGATGCAAAACAACGTTCTACCCATCATCTTTCGAGTTTAAATACTTGATAGCTCATCTACATAATAGGAATCTTATGAAATTGCTTCAAGTAAAATTGAGGATCTTCTCAGGTTATTATAAAACGTCTGTTAAAACTTTAGCATTAATCATTTTGTAAGATATTATACGAATTTATTAGTTAAGTAATTAAAAAAGAATTATATGATATAATCCTCTACTTTACTTTTATTTTTACTTTTAGAAAACAAAATTATTTGGAGTAGGTACTTTTGTTTACTTAACTGTAATAAATTTAAATAAAAAAGTAAAATGTAGGCAGACATAGTCTTAAGAGCTATACCGACATAGTCTTAAGAGTCTTAAGATAATGTGTGAGAAATACCAGAACGAGGTAAAGAAAATAATTCGTTCTTCCGAGTGGGGTCGAACGCTCAACCTTCGCAACAGTCAAAGCAGCTGTGCCACGATGGTTTCATTTATCATTTTTTTAAATAGCCTTCAACTAATGAATACAAAAAATAAGGCAAAAAGTATAAAATAAAATCAATAAATCAAAAATTTAAAATTATTATAAAAAATTGATGATCATTTTGCGTTATCAATTGTTACCTAATATTCGTAATGTACTTGGAAAGGACAGACATTTTTCATAATATTATCTTTACAGAGGCATTTTTTATAATATTATCTTCCAGGCTCATTTAGAGGATTGATTACTTGAGCTTAAGATTAGAAATGATTGTACAATTTTACTTCAACGTAATATAAATATTATAAGATTTATTATTATTTATTATTATTATAATGTATTTTTTTGATTCAGTCTTATTTCCATGTATTTCTTGGTAGATAGAGAAAATATAGTGACAAGACGTTTGGTTTTCCAATCGTATTACAGACACTGCGTTTTGAATGAAGGAATTGAACACCGTATTTTGTCCCGAGTGAGAATCAAACCCACAACCTCCATAAAAAAAATCTTATATGCCTCATATATAAGAAAATATTTTTTTTGCCTCACGCTGTATGTCCAGAACATACCAAAATAGGTAGAGGCTACATGGGAACCTAATTTTAAGACCCTTTATTCCCCACTTTCCGCCAAATTCTGAAAGTATTGTGTATTGAGTGGCAGAACTCAACTTTATCTCGTTACCAGAGCGAGGAACTGCAAAATATTCAATATATCATTCCTCCGAGTGGGAGTCGACTCCCACAAATCTCGCGATTACAGTCATGCGCTTGTGCTACTGCGCCACCTCCACCACCACCTCCTATTATTTTTTTTAAATTTAATTCTCATATACGTGTAATATTTTAAGATACCGTTAAAATTAAAAAAAAACGAGATGATCTTAAAACATTGTGAGTCTTTAAAAGTTAACTACTTTATACAATTAGTCTCGTTTAAAACTGTTAGCTATCAAAGAAAAACTGAGGCAATCTTGTTAGGCGTAGCGGGACCTTTGGAGGAATTCTTCAGAACACTGAATGCATAATTTTAAGGCATTACTGCAAACTTACTTAAAAGTAAATACGCTTCAGTTTTAAAGAACCATCTTGAAAGTTTTTTTTTTTAACTTTGTAAATGTATGAACTTTAGTTTATTTTCTTTTTAATTTAGCCCGCTTAATGCAGTTACTGTTATTTAAGTATTATACGGCGTCTTACTGTAAGCGCTATGGTTGTAGGTTCGATTTCCAATCGGGGGAAAGATTTATTTTTATTTCCTTGCGCTGGTAAGAAGATAAAGAGCGATGTTGGGTTGTACAATTCAACGCACATTTTCACAAGAAAATTGAGCGGAAAGTGGGGAGCGGGGAGTCTAAGCACTAGGTGCACTCTGTCTAACGTAACGTAATAGAAAACGGAGAAAGAAGTCACTTTTTACTAAAATCTAATATGTTGTGAATATATTTTTAAAATTCTAACGCCACTTATGCTAATAAGAATATGTTTATTAACTCAATGCTTCTTGACGTTCTTAGCATGCATTATGGTAATGGAGTGGCTTCTTAACGAATATTGGTTGTGTTACTAGAGCTCGAGACTGTAACACTCTATTAAGGACTAAAGTACTCAAAACTTGGCTGCATCTTTCTGATGGAATATTACTTATAGAAAAAAAGGATTCAACTTGAAATGTAGGTAGTTGAAATCTATATAACTAAATAGTAATTTTAAACATGTTTAGAAAATTCGAGCCATGAACCCATGAGGCCGTCGTGGCGCAGGGGCACAAGGATGTGACTATTACGCGACGGTCGTGGGTTCGATCTCCACTCGGCGAAATGAATTATTATTTATTCATATTTAAATTTTTTCGCTCCGGCACCAAGGCGTTGAGATCCGCCACTTAACACGCAATACTTTGAAAAATTCGGCGGAAAGTGGGTAACGGAGTGTCTTAACACTAGGTTACCTCTGCTAGCCTTGCTACATGCGGGAAGCCCGAATACAGCGCCGTCGTATCATATGTCGAGAAGGTATCATTATACTGCATATATCAGCGTATAAGACAACTTAGTTTTAAGATACCTTGTTCTTCACTTTCCTCACCAATTCGATACATTACCTGTTAATTGGCGTAAGTCAACAGAAAACTAAAAATAATTTATACGCCAAAGTGGGGATCAAATCCACGACCGTCACGTCTTTTTCCTACACGATCGTAAATAAAAGTAGTTTTACCATATAACTTTCATAAATTAAATAAAAAAGTTTTACTGTAATCTACTAGTACATACGTAATAAACTACATAGCGTCTCTAATCTTGCACTCGCTACTCTATATAACGGTTTGAATGGCACAGCTTATAAGGGCTTAGTATACTTTGAACGAGAGCCTTTTGACATCCTCAGATCCAAATCCTCTAGCGAAAGATGCAATTTTTGATAAAACTTAATCATATTTCTGTGTTGCGAGTTCAAATACTCGTACATCAATTTATGTCTTCCCTATTTTTTAGCGAGAGCGAGAAATAAGTGTAAAATGGTTGACGGAAGTATTAATGGGAACGGAGTGTTCGCAGGTGCCCGCCCTCAGCCTATCCTGTTATGTGCAGGATTCAGCGTGAAACTATTGAGTTTTTCAGAAGTAGAAGTGGCATAGCGGCAGACTATGACTAGCGTGAGGCTTGTGAGTTCTTTTCCCACTAAGAAGAATGGATTACTTTCATTGCTTCGCTATGGTAAAACGACAAAGCGAGGCGTTGATTTCTGCCCATTGCACATTGCAGGTAGCACAGTGTCTTAACACTACGTTCCCTCTGCCCACCTTGTTATATGCAAGATAGCGTGAAGTTGATAAAAAGTTACCACATAGTACCTATATACGTATAAAAAAAATACAATAACATTCACTCTCACTTATTCTTTTACATATTTCCAGATAAAAATAAAATAAACCCTATGTTAAAACAATTTACTACAGTAAAAGAAAGAAGCTTATCACTAAATCCGGTATTACGTAAGAAATCTATCATATAACATGGTTTACGCCTCACAATCGATGTAATCCATCGAATAGTCGGCAACGATATATAATGTGGACTCAATTGAACTGGCGCTTAAGCGTTCGCATTAGATGGGTTCTTGTTAGTTAATTAATAATTGTAGCCCGCTACTTTGTTCGTGTAGATTAAAAAAAACAGCTTCACGCTGTATCCCGCATACACTAGAGTAGGCAGAGGGAACTCTTTCCGCCGAATTTTTCTAGGTAGTTGAGAGACGGAATTCAACGCCGGGCTTTTTGCTATGGTGCCAGAGCGAAGTATTAATAAATAATAATTCATTCCTTAGAGTGGGGATCGAATCATAATTTTAAACTCTTGAATCACTTTCTCTACTAGTGAAAGCGCATTAAAAGTGATTGCTTACCTTCAAAAAGAATTAAATAAATTCCTTTTTTACTATGTAATTTTTTTGTTTTTGTTATTACTATGTGTAGCCGTAGTCTTTTTTTTCTCTGGATACCCCGTTAGGGATAAAGAGTGAAGCTCATATAAAAAAAAACTGTAAAAAACCATATAAAACAAAACAAAAGGATTAAAAAAAAGCAAGGAAAGTAATAGACGAGTAATTTAAGTCGTGGCTGGACATCATGACTGCAGCTTCAAATTCAATTTGAGGTGAGTAGTGTTTTAAATATTTTCGTTTTCCTCATCAATTAATTAAAAAGAATGCAACGTACTTATAACTATAACATTATATGAAAAAAATGGCACCTAATGTATGTCCTATATATGACGATAGGACAATTCCCCTCCATTAAAAGATTCTAAAACGTAATAAATTAGTAACAAACACGACTATTGTATACTAAAAAAATACTGTAGCGTGAGTTTGTGAATAGTATTTTTCATCCTTATTGTCCCTTTGTACCAGAAAGAGGATAAAGGTCCTATTAGCGAGCGGACACGTTAAGCCCACAATCATGTTGATATTATAAAGCTCAGAGAATATCTGTTTACAAAAAAAGATGATCGTTTCTTAACATATTATATTAATAAATTGCTATATTTCTTTATTAAATTCTTATTAATTAAAATTATTTTGTTTATTTTAATAACATGTAAGTGTAGTGTAAATGTAATGGGGTTGATCTCTAATCAGAATACTGAATCCTCTCTCCAAAATTCAGTCAAAAGAATGGTCCATATCACTGCTAAGTCCCTCTGCCTTCTTTTTATGAAAAAAAAAAAACAAGGGAAACGTCAACTTATGATCAGTGATCATCACCCACGATCCTGTATAACACCGGACGAGCTATAGGTGCGTTGTCAGCCTTTAGGATAGACGCACTTTTTGAATTTCTTCTGCCTATGTCGTATCGACGTGGTAACACGACATATAGGCCATTCCACTGTTGCGTGTTGCGTGGAAGGTAAAGGTACGAAACCGCATAGTAGTGGAGAGTCACTAAACAGATGGTGTGGTGAACAATTAAACGGATAGTGCCCAAAAATCCAGAGTGAAAGTGACAAAAAAATTATCCTCTCGTTAAAATAAAAATAAGACAAGCGCGAGTCGGGCTGGCCTACCAAGGGCTCCGTAGAAAAATAGACGTCTTTTAGCTTTTTCTGAAATTCAAGCTTAGCTTAGCCAGGGCCATTTCATCTGATACCTCACTTGAACTAGCGACTGACAACAAAGTGTATAAGGATTTTTTTTTCCTTAAAAGGTACGGAACCCTAAAAAATATGTATTATAACATGTCATTTATTTTCTTATAAGGAACTAAAAAGAGGAAAAAAAATCTTAATACAGAGGATTAGTTCAGATTCACGTAATATTGCGCAATGAATGCCTTAAGCCTATTATTAGCATATGCTTCCTTATAAATATTACTGCAAAATATGTTACTTTTTATTTATAAGATGTCGTATAAAATCATTATATCACTTCTACAGCTAAAGGTACGTTATAAAGTACATAACCTTATATAATATAGTGAATATCTTCATATTCTTTGTGCTGGTCACGAAGCAAAACACGGCGTTAAGTTTCGCCACTCAACATGCAATGCCTTCTTAATTTGAAAAAAAAAGTGAAGAACGGAAGGGTCTTAACGGGAATAGAGTGTCTTAACACTGAGTTTCCTTTGCTTATCCTGCTGTATGCGGGATACTGCGTGAAGAATATTTGAATCAATATTCAACACCCGTCACCAACCAGAATATTTTTCTTGCAACATACTTATAATAATCACACAACATCAAACATATTTTTAATTTATTTTATAAAATACTTTAATCTTTTACTCATCTATATTGAAAATCAGTAATAAATCACACCGTAGCAATTTGCTAAAATTTCCTGAATATTTCAGTGACCTAAATATATATAGAGAACCGTGTCGGTCTAATAGAGGACATGGAGTTAAATTAAGTTGCGCTAAAGTTAAACGAAGTCGATAAGATAACTTTGTAAATATTACGTTAATAAAGTGAACTTGACGCCGTCATGGATCAGTGGGACAGCATCAAACTTTAGACGCGACGGTTGTGAGTTCTATTATGGCTGACGAAGGGTGGCGTTCAGTCCCGTCGTTCAATACGCAATGTTTCGAAAAGCGGAAAGTGAAGAACGGAGTGACTTAACACTATATTCCATATGTCAACCCGTAGGGAATAAAACGTGTAGCTGCTTTTTAGTAAACTAAACTTTAAATCAAAACAAAATATTTTATGTTGCTATTGCAAAGAACATTAATTATTAAGCATTACGGCCGTCGCGACGCAGTGCTACAGTATATAGAATATCAACGCGATGATTGTGTGTTCGAGGATTAACCGCTCAGGTAAAGCAAGGTGCAGCGTTGAGTTCCTCCACTATACACAATACCACTAATCCTAAAGCGGTGAACATTAACCAAAAAGAGAGAAATGACAAACAACATTTTTTAAATTATGTATGAAATATTTAAAATTAAACCAGACACACACATATTATACTACCGACAGTTCTCACTCAATATTAATCCACATACAAATACTTATATCCAATGAAAAGTTCAGATTCGAAACCGTTTTACTAAGCGGCTTATCTTTTGAAAGCAGACTGCGAGCCACCAGCTGTGACAATAAACGAATTTAATAAACAAACAAAAGGTTATTGTAAATGGTCACTTTGCATCTCATAAATTGACCTGAAAAGTTAAGCTATGTCTTCTTATAGCTTTTGTATATTAATTTATTTTAAACTAGCTGTAGACCGCAACTTTAGTGAAGAGAGAGATACAAAATGTAAAATCGCCTTTTTTCGTTTTCGTAGGAATTTTCTGAAAAGAGAACCCACCAGAACCCACCTGTTCTTTTGTTAATTCTCTTTTTTTTAATCTAGTACATTAGTATGTGCGATGTCTTTGAAAATATATTCGTCAGTAAATTTTCGACCACACATAACAATAAAGTATTACGTACTTTTTAAGCACTTTTCCATATCCTTACTTTCTTAATTCCTTACGTACTTTTTTTCGAAAACAGCAAAGAAACAATAGCGTACAAAACGTCAGAATATTTTTTGAGAAGTCACTTTGTATGAGAAAATTTTATTTGTTCAAAACTGTTTCATAACATTTGGATCACGACTGGAAATCTGATATCGTCGTGAAGTCCTTTGTTTCATAATAAATTATGTTCGCGTGTCGCTTCCCGTCATTTATGATGGAGACAAACATTTTGAAGATGAAAATCAACAACTTTTTGCATTAATAATATAAAAAAGACTGTTGCTCTTTTTTTCTGCATTTTGATATTGCGTTTTCAGTGGTGGAACTAATTTTATTTTTAGCAATATTTCAAATTTCAAACATTTTCTAGCAATTGTAGTATTTTCGATTGGTTGTAGATGAAATCATGTTTTTCTTTAGATTTACGCTGTCCTAGCCAGCCGGTAGTTATCCCGTATGTAGCAAAGGGAACTTGGAAACCTAGTGTTAAGACACTCCGTTTCCATTAAAACACTTCCGTTCATAACATGAGTAGATGTGAAGCAAGAACAAAATGACACCATATTACGTGTAAAATAAAACATTTTACCAAAAAAAAAACAACTATTCGAATAGGCAAAATAAATCAGCAAACTTTATTGATTCTATAAAAGCACTCAACATAAACTGAAGCTCATTAATTTTTATGGCGGTAACCCCTTCACTTCCCACGCAACGGCAACGGCTTAAGCGCGTTAATTTCCGCCTGTGTATTTATATGTTGAGTCGGCTTTGTACGTCACCTGCGGTACGGTGCGGGAACATTATTTTTGTATACGGGAAGTATAGGTACTTGCTTTGTTTTGTTTTACTATATCCTATTTCGCACTTTTATAAGAAATGTGTAAGTTTGTGGGGATGTATTTTTGTTTCACTTTCACACGAAAACTTCTGAACGGGTTTAGGAGAAATCTAGTGTAATATAGCTTACATATATACCAATGACATTTAGTCTTCGATATAAAAATATTTTATACTTATAATTTGGCTATAATATAACAATAAGGTTAAGCGGACAAGGCAAGGAAAGTAAGGAAACTTTTGTGTTTGACTTAATATGATTGTTTTGAATTCAAATCCTACTTATAAAAGGATTTATATGTCAAAATCTACTGATAAACTAGTCGGTATATATATATATATATATATATATATATATAAAAATTAAAAATTAAATTAAATTAGCTTCACGCTGTATCCCGCACACAGCAGGGTAGGCAGAGGGAACCTAGTGTTAAGACACTCCGTTCCCCACTTTCTGCCGAATTCTGGAGGCATTGCGTGTTGAGTGGCAGAACTCAACGCCGCGCTTAACCTCGACACCAGAGCGAAGAAATGGAAATATAAATTTAAGTAAATATTTCATCTCCTCGAGTGGGGATCGAACCCACAACCAGTCGGTTTTGCATTCACACCTCATGCCGCTGCGCCACGACCGGCCTCTATATATATATATATATATATATATATATATATATATATATATATATATATATATATATATATATATATATATATATATAGTTAGGAATGCTATTTAATATTGGGAATATTATGTTGGTTACTTATAGATTTCTATAATACATCTACCCTTCACGCCACTATGACGCGATAGCGTCATCAATTATTATTAGTCTACCCTGCAACTTATTTGTGAACGATGATATAAAAGGTTGCACGGGCGTTGTACAGCCAGTCTTGGCTCTGGTGTGGGTCGGAGCACTACTCGTGCTCCACCACTGGCTAACCTCGACTAATTGGACAATTAATTACTTGATTAATTGTTATTTTAATTATAAATGTGGTTAAGACCTATTTATGATTATCTACGTGAAGTCTTGGCTCTGGTGTGGTTCAGAGTACTACTCGGTACTCTGCCACATAACCTCGACTATTCGGGTAATTGATTACTTAGTTAATCAATTATTATCGTAGTTACGAATATGGTTAACACCTATTTGTAATTGCACTGGGCTGGAGCAGTGAAGGCGAGTGTTGATATATCGGAAAGGGTACCCTGAAGCCTACACCTGTGGTCGCAAGTCCCAGGCACTGCTCCATCCATACTTTTCATCATTTAAAGGCCATAGGTAATATTAGTTGCAACTACCGTCCACATTTAATGTTAGTTCGATACGACTATCCTCTTGTTATTTATCACTCCCGACATATGTGAGGAATATGTCAGGATGTACGAGCGGTAACGATAGCGATAAGTACTTTGTGTTAATTGGTTTATATTAAGTTATGTGATGATTATGTTCTTTAATTTAATAATGTTCCTTACTTTAAGTTTTGTACAGGTTTAATTGCATTTAAACCAAATTGTTACCTTACCATTTGTTGTATTGTTTTTATTTATTAAGTTTCTAACATGATTCCTAATTATATATATATATATATATATATATATATATATATATATATATAAAAATAATATTACTAATAACATAATATAACAATACTATATATAATATTTTCAATATGTTTTCATTTTACTCTTCGTCATCGTTTTAAGCTGATGGCAGACAAAATGATAAAACTAATTTGATGTTGCACTATAAAGAGAATATTTCAACTGGTGTTTATCATTTAAAGTACCATCATTATCTAAACATAGTGTAAATGTTGTCAGTAAATATATTATAAAGTACAAATTTAGTATTAACAGTATATATAAGGTTAGCCTGAGCAGGTACTCTATTCGATTGTTTTACGCTGTATCCCGTATACACCGAGTAGTCAGAAAAAATCTAGTGTTGTGACACTCCATAACCTACTTTACCTTTCTTTACGAAATATTACATGTTAAATGGAGACACTCAAAACCACGCTTTGTTTTGTTATCACAACGGGAAAATGAAAATAGCTCATCCCCACGATTGGGAATCCAATCCACTACCACCGCATTTATAGTCAAATATATAATAGTTGATGAAATTACAATATTGTTAGTGCCATTGAGTAAACCTAACAATACGGTAGAACAAGTAACAGATTAGATTTCACTTATCTAAACAATAGTTACACATACTACTGTATAGTGATGGAGAAGAAACGTTCTAGAAGCGCGTTCATCTTAAATAAATTAGCGTCTTCGTTCGTCTACAGACGCTTTGTTCTTGGAGCACTTCCTGTGAGCTTCGAAAGCTTTCAAAAGATATTCATTAAATCTTTTATTTGTTTTAAAACTAAACAACACTATAAAAGAGAATAGTATGTTTCAATTACTTACTTAGTGATTATTTGTTAAGTATTATATATATAATAGAACAAGTAAATGAGAGGGTGCGATGTACATTACCTGCTTTAATGAGACGGCGAAACGTCAGCACAGCCAAAAGTTTAAGGCAAACGTTTGGCCGTATACAATGAACTGTTGGTACCGATGCTGTTATACGGCAGCGAAACGTAGGTATTACAGAAGAAGAATGAAAGAAAGATGATGCTGATGAGATGCGATCTCTAATTAGGGGGAGACTTCGGTTGACCTTCGAAAACACAGTATCGATGATATTGGAGGAGGGCATGACAGCGGATGAGGCGAAGGAGGTATGCAGAGGTGAAGAATACAGCGTGAAGCTACAAAAATATATATAATACACTAAGCTCTTTCGTAAATGAGTGACTGACAGACAACGCGCAAACAAAACTACCTTACCTTAGATCTTAGGAAAATGAGACTTTGGAATCTAGATAAATTAGGATTGAAACGGGAAAAAACGGAATTTTCCTTTTTACATGTTAATATTTTTTTTTAATTGAAAACATGACACATTAAAATGTAACAGTATAAACATGAATAGAGGCGTCTGTCCGAAATTTCAATGTAACATTTAACATTTTCATTTTAAAATTATACAAAACGTATGCGAAATTTATAACTCCATATATATCAGTTACTGTCAACGATGTTGAATATACATGACGTAAACGTGGAAATTAAAATAATAATTATTATATGTATTTCCTGCCTGTTTCTATTAATTATATATATTTTAATATCTATATTATGAAACCAATCGTGGCTCAGGGGCACAAGCGCATGATTATAAATGCGACATTGTGGGTTCGTTTCCCACTCAAGGAAATTAAAAATATAATATTTTTCATTTCGTCGCTCTGGTATCGACACTAAGCGGCGTTGAGTTCCGCCAGCCAACAGGCTATGCTTCCAGACTTAGTTGAAAGTGGAAGTGTCTTGGAACTGCTCAAAAGAATTAGTATTCTTATATGCTGTATATAGTAGAATTTTGGTCTGATAAAAGGAATTGACGATAAATGTTATTTCCTTCATATGCTTTAAAAATAGAAGATACCAATTTATAAAACTGTAATGTGACTGACTTCCACATAGATCAAAATAAAAAAAATGGAAAATCCATTTAAGGGAGTAAAATAGAGGTTTGTGTCAAATGTTGTACCTTTAGAATGTAGATATGTCAAAATTCATATTAATAAATAAAATATTATAATTTTAATTTAATTAATAAAATAAAATATTACTCAATCAATAAAATATTATATAAAACAATCTTTTAAATCTGGGGAGAAAATCGATAATCACGCGAACAAAACCGGATAAGAAACGCTAGTATAATATATCCTTTGTGGGTCAGGAAGAAACAACCCAGTGTTAGGCAAAGTGTCTAGTGACCTATTTACAAAGCTTGAGAGACCAACGTCTCGCAGTCTTTGTTTACCAGATATTTTTTTTCATCCCACACAGGGTGGAAAGAGGTAATCTGGGAAACTACTGTTAAGAAACTGCGCTCTTCCTTCCCCCACTTTTTACCGAATTCTTTGGCAGGCATTGGGTGCTCAGTATCGAAACTTAACGCCGGGCTTTACTTCGTTACCAAAGCGAGAAAATAAAACTATGAAATACTTAATTCACTTGAATGGAAATCGAAGCCACACCGTCGCGACCGTCGCGTTTTATGGATTGTATCCCTGCGCCACGATGACTCCACTAGCAGGTAGCAACAAGTAAAGAATAATAAAGATATATCTTGAAATAAGAATTAAAAACTTATATACTAAACGCAGACTAAGTCCCACACCAGACGCCCGCTATGTGAACCCGTTCATTTAAAATTAATTAGGAAGTTATAATGCTTCCAACCACAAACTGATCACGGAACACTGTAATTGGCACGTACCGCGTCGGAAGTTACATGAGGAAGAGCGTTCGCTTACACTTGTTTTGTGTTTAATATGTATATGTTTATTATATTTCAGGGCGTCCTAGCGCATAGACAAAAGCGTACGTATGTAAATAATAAGGTTGTGGGTTTGATTCCCACTCGGGGAATGAAGTATTTAATATTTTCATTTCCTCGCTGTGGTAATGAGGCAAACGCGGCGCTTTATTTCGCCACTCATAACGAACCATAAGGCCTTCAGAATTCGGTGGAAAGTGGAGAACGGAAGCGTCTTAATAGGAATGCAGTGTCTTAACACCAGATTAGATAATAAATAGCATTCTCTCAAGCGAGAAATGAAATGATAATTCTAACCAATTGTCTATGGGTGGGGGCCCTCAACAACATAAATATGTTGTTACAGGTACACAAGAGCCACGAGGCCAGTCGAGGCGCAGGGGCACAAGTGCATGACTGTAAAGACGACTGGTTGTGAGTTTGATCTCCGTTCGAGGAGATGAAAAATTTATTTATATTTTCACTTCTTCGCTCTGGTATCGAGGAAAAGCGCGGCATTGAGTTAATTCGGCGGAAAGTGGGAAATGAAGTGTCTTAACACTATGTTCCTTCAGCCTATCCTGTGCTGTGTGCGGGATACAGCGTGAACATGATTTAATTTTTTTTATGGCTTAGTGACGTTCATATTTTTATGTTTACGAAAAAAGAATTGTTTATTCGTTTTGTGTGGAATTATATTTTAAAAATGTAAAAAAAGTCTATAACATTTTAAATAGAAGAATTCCTTATAACTGGCTTGTAACTAGTAGATACTCATCGTTTGGCCATCACCAGGTACGTCCCAATCTCAACGGATTAACAGCATTAAACGTGTAAAAGGTTTAAATAAAAACTTTTAATGGAAATACGTTGTTCCGAATTTTCAATAGCGGTTTTAGTTTAGACCACAATTTATATCATTTATATTTAATGAAATAATATTGAGCAGCATATAATGAAAAAGTAATTATTTTTAGGTTTTTATTTGTAGTGCCTTTTATTTGATTAACGCTCTAAACGGAAACCTAGTGTTGAGACACTCCGTTGCCCACGCTCCGAAAAATAGAGCCGCCGCGTATCAAGTTGGGGAACCTAATATCAAGCCTTGTCTACTAGAGCGGGATAATGAACACAATTAATTTAAGCAGAGAACAGAGACGGAGAGAAACGGGGAGGCAAACGTAGCGCTATCAGGACGCTCTCGCTCTATGAAATACGTCTTTCCTTTAATTCTGGTGCCCATTGAAAGACAAGTCTCTTAAGATGATAACATATTACATAGTGCTTAGTTTAACCAAGCCGGGAAACCCTTTCTTGAAATTTGAACTCGCCGCTACCTCAGCCCGGCTAGCCCTAACTTTGCCATAATATCGTCTATATTAAGTTCTCTGTTACATATATTTTATACAGCACCTTCATTCTTCTTTGATTCACATAACAATGGAACATTGTGCTAGTTAAGACACTCTGTTCCCCACACACTACCTAATTTTCAAGACATTGCGTAAAGAGAAGCGGTTTATCTACTAGAGCGGGAAAATTAAAATAAACTAAATATTATTATTCCCCCGAGTGGGGACCGACTTACTCACTCACTGCGCTACCGAAAGTCTGTATATTTAATACTGGCGACCACAATGCTGCTTAGTCCGCTTATAATTATTATTATATTATTATCAAATTATACGAAATGATAATATTATTTGTATTTACCCTATGTGTCATTATGTTCTATAAGCTATATTACTATAAAGTTTCATCTAAATCCGTTCAGTAGTTTCCGAATGAAATTGGAACAAACATATGGATGTTTATCCTCATAAACTTTTCCATTGTAATATTAATTAATTACCACCCGCGTCCGTCTGTAATGAGACTGTATATTCCGAGGTCGGGGCTTTTTCAATATCAAGAACGTCCATAACAACAAGATATGCTGTTTAAGAGAATATTTTCTCAAGATTAACGTGGAAATGTACAAGGATGTGGTAACCGTTGACGAAGGCCTTTCTCCTCTTTCCTTGGGCAAAGAGCACTGGCGTAGGCCTGTAGCACTTACTACCTCTGATCACATGGCTGTGGGGAAGAGGAAGGAGCTGCATGGTAGATTCCATAGACCCCTAGTGGGCCCGGATGTGGATATTGCTTCCTTTCTTTGTCTTGGTGACTGTTCGGGAATCTTTTCGGGGAAACTGAAAGTTTTTTCTGTGCAATTTATATTTAAAATGTAAAATTTATTTCTCTTACGTATTATAAGTATTTGTATAAGTAGGACAATATTTTTTTTGTTTATAGTATTTTACTTAAAACAATATTGTACACCTCTAATAGTGTAGTAGTATCTTGGCAAAACTCCTTATTTTGAACAAATTAAAGCAAGTAAAAGCGGGTAAGTCCGCAACATTCGTATGACTTAAGTTTTCAACTAAGTTCACTGGAGTTCCCAAGTTAAATCATTACGTTTAACTTACTATTGATAGCGCTTTAATAGAGCTCTAGGCACTAGCTTCTAAGCTGTTGGTAATTTCAAAATATATACATTTATATTAATTAAATTAAATACTCCATCGTTATTAAGTGACTGACAGACAGACAGACGCACAGAAGAAATTACGGGACTTATTGCGGAAATGGAAAAAAAAATATTTCACTTACACGCCTGTTTAAACTTATTGTTATAATATAGCCAAATTATACAAAATGTAGCATATGCGTTATTTTGATGTTTAAGCTGGAAAATTTCATCTAAATGTTTACAGTATCTTTTGCCTTGAATGTGGAACTAGTAGTAGTGGAGTGGAGTCCAAATTCAACGTCGTGCTTTGACTCGTTACCAGAGCAAGGAATGAAAATATTAAATACTTGAGTTCCACAAGTGGAAATCGAACCCACGACCTGTCGCGCTTACAGTCACATGTTTGTGCCCCTGAGCCACGACAGGTCTCAAACACTGGCTATAGTATCTGATTTTCATAATAAGTATCGATTGTTAATCCTACAGTAGGTATATCAACTTTTACTGACACTGGCAACATTCATAAAAAAATTAGACTAAATATTTGTATATTACTTTTAACGTCAAATTATTCAAAATAGGCTTAATATATTCTTAAGGTATTATTATGATAGCCCGATGAATTCTTAACATTGTATTTTGTATTTTAAGACAACTGTTCAAATTGAACTTAATATATACGTAAATATTTAATCCTTATATTAAGATTTGCTTAGGCTATTTGAATTTCTAAATAACTTTGCATAACAATCATACTTATGGCATAATTAGATACTGTCGTAATGGTTTTGAAAAGGATTTTTGTATGGGAGGAAAGTATTCTGCTAAGGGGGAAAACTACCCAATATGTAATATCTCTCAAATGGACAAAACCTTTGTTGTTGGTACCCTTATTCAGTCAGACTCGTGAAAGTCTCACGATCATCTGGAAAGCAAGGCCAAATTGGCCTTGTAGAAACTGGTGGTCATCAGCAGAGTAGACCTATTACCTGCACCATTTCACTACTGTGCAGTTTCGTAGGAACCTCCTTCCATGCGTCACACAACTGTAGAACGCCCTACCTGCGGCATTGTTTTCAGGTCGATATGACATTGGTGTCTTTTCCATAAAAAAACATGGATACGGAATGCATAAACATTAAGTTTCCCTTACAAATCTTCTAAAGTCTCTTAAAATGTTAAATTGCAGTGTTAGCTACTAAAATAGAAAAAACAATTCGCATCTACTGTCAATAATACCATACCCCGCTTGTCAAATTCTAGATATTCGCGTCTTGAATGGTGAACTTGAGGCTGCATTTGGACTAACCAGAATTTTCAAAAGAATACTTACTACTGCTTTCTTAGTTTTCAGTCGGTAGTTATCAAACTGTGCGATGATATCCTCCCAAATGATAATTTATAATAATTATAAAGCAATATAATATGTATCTATATGTATAGTACAAGTTCATTTTAATAGCATTAATGAGCAACCCAACCTCAGGGATCGGATGTGACCCGTCTCGTTACCGCTCGATGTTACTTCCGGTTTAAAGCTTATTATATCGGATTTAATATATTGGAAATTTACTATGTTAATATTGCAGCTACAATATTAGTAAATACAAATATATATATATATATATATATATATATATATATATATATATATATATATATATATATATATATATATATATATATATATATATATATATATAAATATATATATAAATAATAGGGATGTAAGCGCGACGATTGTGGATTCCCTCCCTCTGGTAACAGGACAAACGCGCGGAGTTGATTTCCACCGCTCGATTCAAACGCTCAATGTCTCCAAAATTGGACAATTGTACGTGGAGAACAGTGTCGTAACACTAGGATCCTTTTTAAATGCGATATAAGCTTTCTTAAAGAAAATAAAAATGCATATTCTAGGTAGTAATAGAGAAGAATGCATTATAAAATTTGTAACCGACTGCGAAGCGTCAAGGGATTTTTCATGTCGAGTCATAGCGTTCAATCCGCAATTAGAAAACTGACGTGTTGAGCTCCGTACGACGTCCTGGCTTACCTTAAATTCGTAAAAAATGAGCCAACTTGTGAAAAATTTTCTTTTCATTTTTAAAATTCTTAAATCTATCGTAAGTCAAAAAGGCGTGAAGGTGTTTTTTTTAATATCTTTTCCCAAGTGGAAATACATCAAATCAAGCACGACGCAATTGTGCCACTGTGAAGAGAGTCAAATAAATCGGTATAAATCTTCCAAAATTCCTTGTTTCGTAGAACCATCTATATTTTATGATCAAATGATCTTTTACGCCCTCAGATCCTTTTACTACGTGGAACCAAAGTATGATTAATATTACGTTAGATTGGCATTGTGTTGTATTTTTAAGACCCTATAAATATTCTGTTGATCAAGGAAATGATCATTCTTAGTAATTATCTTTGGGTAATGGAAATTTGTAAAAATCTTCCTACAGAGATGCTTACAACATACTTAAATTGTAACACACGTATAAGAATTTCGACGTAGCTTGATGAGGACGTATAGCTTAGTAATTAGAGCGCTTGGACGGTTTCCAAGAGACGCAGGTTCAAATCCCGCTATATTCAAATTTATATGTTTTCTAAATAAGTAATGTATGTACTTACTTGTTATCTTAAGAAACTGTAACTTCGATGAATTGAATAGATTTGGGGTAAAAACAGAGTAGGTAACGTCTGCTTTGGTCTTCCAGTCAGCTTAATTAAAATATATAATTATTAGAAACAAATATCTTTACGCTGTACTCTAGATATAGTAGGTTGGGCAGAAGGAACCTAGTACTCAGAAATTGCGTGCTAAGTGGTGGAACTAAACACCGCGCCTTGCCTTGCTACCAGAGCGAGAAAAATGAAACTAATATATTCATTCCCGAGTTTACAATCACAAGACGGCTTCACAATTTTTCAACTGCAATATACTAATATTATTTTGAAATGTACAACAAATTTACTAGTTATATATTGTACGTGTTCAGCGTTTTCTCTGTAACGAGGCGGGGCGCAGGACGTGACTGGCAATGCTTCGTTATCCAACTACGTACTTCCGGGTTTTGTTTGGTGAGTCTAAATCTTTGTGATGAAAGTCCAAGATTTAATTCCTGGGTAAAGCTATGGGATATTATGAATAATTTTCACACACATAGCATAAATATTTGCAAAAATAATTATAGAATCACAAATGAAGTTGGTATGTATTATCGACTAAGGTCTTAACTACACAAACCGTCGATGAAGATTATGTTTCTTGATTTCTCGTTTCTCCGCACGTCGATCTTACCTGTGAACAATGCAAAGATAAATTAAACATTTAATACCAATATATATATTTTTTATTTATTTTATTTGATGTTAATTATAAAATATTCGATCACAGTTCAGCTCGAGCCCATGTTCGCCACGTTCAATCTTTTTAAAGATATTAATTATTACTATTCCAACCCACCCGAAAAAGGAACCTAGTGTTAAGACACTCTGTTCCCCACGCACCGCCCAATTTCGAGACATTGCGGGGAAATGAAAATAGTTTAAATATAAACATCTCCCCGGGTAAGGATAGAACCGATAATATGTATGTGTCACGACGACGGCATTAAATTATTAAATAAAAAAATTAAATTAAATTAGCTTCACGCTGTATCCCGCACACAGCAGGGTAGGCAGAGGGAACCTAGTGTTAAGACACTCCGTTCCCCACTTTCTGCCGAAATCTGGAGGCACTGCGTGTTGAGTGGCAGAACTCAACGCCGCGCCTAACCTCGACACCAGAGCGAAGAAATGGAAATATAAATTTTAAGTAAATATTTCATCTCCTCGAGTGGGGATCGAACCCACAACCAGTCGCTTTTGCAGTCACACCTCGTGCCGCTGCGCCACGACCGGCCTCAAAATGCTCAAAATGCTAAATGCTCTTCTATATTTTCATTAAATGTATACAATTACAAATAGAGGCCATTCGTGGCGGAGGGGCACAAAGTGTGACTAAATCGACTAGTTGTGGGTGCAATCCCCACTCGAGGAAATTTAATATTTATTTATATTTTTATTTCTTCGCTCTGGTATCGAAGCAAAGCGTGGCGTTCAGTTCCGCCACTGAATACGGATTACCTCCAGAACTCGGCGGAAAGAGGGTAACGGAGTGTTTTAGTACTAGGTTCTCTCGGCCTACCCCGGTATGTGAGGTATATACCTCACGTACGGCCAGCGTGTAGCTGATTCGATTTTTTTGAATTAGAAATACAATTATTGTATACTAAATACATGAAACCAATTTTTTTGTATATCCCAAAATAATGTGAGAAATGTGTAAAGATAAACAAGTATTAATAAATAATTGAGAACCATTTACGAGTAAAAAGCAATTCCATGTTTTAGCAAAATCGAGGTTGATTCTTTTTTAACGTTCATTTATCAATCTTTCTATACTAATATTATAAAGGTGGAAGAATTTGTTTGGTTGAAAGCGCTAATTATAAGAAAAATCGATTTTTCGAGGCCAGTCGTGGCGCAGTATTCATACCCTCGAGTGGGGCTCGAACCCACAACCGTCGCGTACTGTAGTCACACCCTTGTGGCCCTGCGCTACCACGGCTTCAACTCAGTTATTTTTATTTCACTAAGCGGGCGAAATCGCCAGTAATAATTTTATATAAATATAGGGTTGTAAATTTATTATAACGAGAGAAAATAATAAAACCGTTTTCTATTAACACTTAGTTAAAAACGCTTTATTAGCATTACATCCACTAGGTAAATGTTTGATTATGCTATAAATCTTAAGCAAGTCAAATTCAATTTAATTATATTTAAAGAAAAAGGAAAAAAGAAAAAGAAATAAAAAAGATGATTTCGAGTGATTCGACACTAGGTTCGCAGTGTCCATTTTATATGCGGAATAAGTAAAGATAAAATTATAAAAAAAAATATGCTATGTGCGAGATAAAGCGTGAAGCTAACCTGTACAAAAATAAATACAAGTAAAAATTGAGCATTATTTTTGTATAGAGACGATAAAAATTGAAAAAAAAAGCGTAAATTATTTTTCTTGACAGAAATGAATTATGGCAGCCCAACCAAACAAGGAGTAAGAAGAACTTGATGACTATTACTGTCTAAGAGCAGGAATAACGGTTAATAAAATTTTCAAGGCCGTGGTGGCGCAATGGAAAGGAGTCTGATTGTAAAAGCGATTGTTGTGTGTTCGGTATCAGCTCAGGGGAAGGATTAATTCAAATTATTTTCCCCGTACTGGCAGACAAAGCGCAGCTTTAAATTCCTCCACTCAGCATGCAATGTTTAGGAAATTAGACGATGCTCAGGGAATGGAGTGTCTTGAAACTAGGTTCCCTCTGCCTACCTATTAAACGTGGGATACAGCGTAAAGCTGAATTTAATTATTGCGAGGGAGCCCTAAGTGTCAGCGCCCCGAAATATTGCAAAGTATTATTAAATGCAATATAAGTTTTTATGTTGGATCGGGGAAGGCCGAAAAAGTTTAATTTTATGATATTGAAAGGCTGGGACAGCGATTTAGTAGATAGAGTATATGATGGTAACTAGTGCGATTATTTATTTAGGTGTTGGTATGACGGAAGTACTTTTTCTTTTGTGCTAAGTAAATATTTACCTACTAAGATCCTGATGATCAACTGCAATGATCTTAGTAAAAAAATATATATAATATTTTGTCTATTTTTCAAATGTTCCTATTAGATCATAATTTTCAACACAAATGGTTTGTTTTTTACATTTTTACGATTTTAAACTTCACACTGTATCCCGCACACAACAGGGTAGGCAGAGGGGACCAGCAAATCTGGTTTTAAGACACTTTGTTCCCATTAAGACACTGCCATTCCCTACGATTTTTCCCACATAGCAGGTTATACCCAGTGTTAAAATATACGTTCTACATTTTTGACTTATAATTACGAGTACTTTCTTGTGAAATGTCGGAACTCAACGCTGAACTACTATAAACAATTGTACCAACATTCCACAACCAATTACGCTATAGGCACACAACTTAATATAACAAAAAGCAATAAAATCCAATATTGCGAACAAAATTTTAATGGATGGATCTTGATACTCTAAAAACAATATTCGTCGTAAAACATTGTAACGGCGGCAGCAAAACTTTATGAAGCTCTGCTCATCTTAAAACAGGGTTTTTGTCGATATCTCGTAAGTACCGCGATAAAGTGTCGGGAACAGTGGACGGTGATGGGTGATCGATATTGAAAATTACTTTATGTTAGAAGCTCTTTTTTCCACCTTTAAGGAATTTTTAACGTTATTGGTTAACTTCTGGCTTCATTATTTATATATTTTTTGTTATTCTCTCGTCTAGTGATAAGTAAGACTTCATTTTTAATTTTACTGGGCAAGTCATTTAGTAGGACATTTTTTTTTGGATTGATATTGTACAATTATGTAGGAAGGTCGTTTGTTTCGATGACTCCACCACCCACTGTACCTGTCTCTTCACTCCATGTGATGGGTTACATTGTGTCATGTGTCATAAAAAACTCAAAGCCACGGGACAATTTCTGATAAATTATAATGATATAAGAATATATATATATCAGTCAGAATTACAAAATAAAAAAATAATCTTTATTAGAACTATTAAGAACCTTTATGTATGGTGTTACACAGTTCGATTCCCACTCGGAGGATATTGACTTATTTTCATCTCCTCGTTCTGGTAACAAGACAAACGCGGCATTGAGTTCCGGCTATTTACTCCATTGTCTTAAAGATTTTACAAATCGTGGGAAACGGAGTGTTAACACCAAGTTCCACAAAAGGTCAACCCTGCGGAATACAGCATGAAGCTACAAAAGAAAAAAAGGTATAAATATGTATAATATAAAAAAAAAATGTTAAAGCGAAATGGGCGTATCCACGTTACCAACAAGTTAACTTTCGCTTTGAAGCGGACTTCGATTCCCGGTTGATTTGCATATAAATTGAGTTTTGGCTACAAGAACGTTTAAGTAAAACTAGGGATACAATGTAATATAAAACATTATATATTTTCTTGAGACCACCTTAGCGCAATTGAATATCGTCTGCCTGTAAATGCGATGGCAAAATCCATCGTTTGATTTCCACTCGAGGGAGTAAATTCTTTCCTGTTCTGGCAAGACATTGTGCATCCTTTCAATATTCAATATCTATAATTCTAGCAATGGAAAGCGGAAAATAGAGTGTCTTGTTCTCTCTGCTTGCCCTGCTATACAGGAAAAAGCGTAAAATGCACGCGTTTTCTTATACGGCGAGCGTTTTCTTATACGGCAATGACGAATTTTTTTATAATACAGATCACTCAGTCAACAAAAATATTTAAGTTAATCAAGAACGTCGTAGTGGCTTTGAAAATTTGGGTAGCCTTATAAGAACGTGTGGCCTAGAGTTCCGAGCATTTGGACGGTTGATAATTAACGCGGGTTCAAATTCCGCTACTTAATTTTTTTATAAATTTCTTTTCTAAATAAGTATTTCACAACCTTTTATCAGATTACTACTAAGCTTCAAGTTCCAATAACTGTTCAATGTGGCTATCAAAATTTTCGCTGAAACTACACCAGACTAGAGAGAGGTACATAACTACGATTATACTCGCACATTAAGCGGTGGGTAACACAGCGACCTATCGATGTGTACCTCGATCTGGAAAATCTGAATATTGTTGCTTTGATCCACCCCCTAAAGCAAATTCTCATACACTTTGACATTTATCATTCAGTTTAGAACTTTCATCTAAAATGATTTACGATCGATCTATCTAGCAACCAATTGGTTGAAAATAGTTTAAGGATTTTGAAGATTTTAAATATGGCGGATAAGGCGGTCGTGGCACAGCATCTCACTAGGCAAAGTAAGCTTGATGGTTATGGGTTCGATATCACCCGTGGAATTAATGAATTCTATCCTTGCCCTGGTAGCAAGACAAAGCATGAAACAAAGTGTGAAAAATTGAGATGTATAGTGAACGAAGTGTCTACCCTGCTATATTCAATATACAGAATGAAATAAATCAGCTTCACGCTGTATCCCGCACACAGCAGGGTATGCAGAGGGAACCTAGTGTTAAGTACACTCTGTTCCCCACTTTCTGCCGAATTCTGGAGGCATTGCTTGTTGAGTGGCAGAATTCAACGCCGCAATTCAACGCAGAATGAGCCTACAAAAAAAAGGCATTCAGCCATGATAGAAATATCTTTCAGGCCTTTATTTTAAACATACAACATAAAAATTAAGCAAAATTGGTAATTTTAATTTACTCAGGCTTGTATACTAAAGACGGTAGTTTATCCCGGGCTTCGTAGATTAGTGCTTATTGCATTCCGCGCTAACGGGTGGAGCTAAAATACTATTACTTTCGAGGTATTCAAGGAATTTTCTACGCGACTTCCCTGAAAATTTTGTACGCTTTATAAAATATATTTCTTGTGGATAAAAATATTTGTTCATTTCATACAAAAGGAATGCATACGCCCGCGAACTTATGTTTGTTAATTTCTGTAAGTTGTATTTCCCGTTGACCTACAATCCTGAAATTAATGCGAAACCATCGAATCGCGCTCGATCGGGTTTTTTTTTTGAAGAAATTCTAGCGAAAAATAGAACTTTAAATATATGATTCTTTCTAAACGTCTTCATCGTAGCAAAACACGAAACGATATCTCTCATCACAATCTCTTATAATGTTTACTAAAAATCAAGTACTTGAAGTAAATAGCGTAAAATCAATAAAACAATCTTAACATTATAATCAATTTTCACCGATTCACACTCACGAGAAACGTTCCTGAATCATCCATTACCTAATTTCTTATATCCACTGAATACCCTTAAGACCTCGCGTCAATCTCGCCTCAACCCTAATCTTCTAGAAGCTCTCAGTGGCCTGGATGTTCGCATTAATAACTAAGTAGAAGTGTCTCAAGTTCTTTACAAGTGTAGATTTATTTGTATGTTCTTTTGAGGTTATATTATTCTGTATAGTCTTGTCTTTATAATGATGCGTCACTCTGTTCTCCGCTCCTATCTCATTTAGAATTTTCAGCGCCGAAAAGGGGGAGGGTGCTTCGTGCCCATCCCAGAATAGTCTCTAGATGTAACGAAATGAAAACACAATAATATAATCATATATTTTCGATCGAGTGAGACATACATAACGTAAAACATCAAATTCTATCGAAACTAACGCTATATAAGTTTCCAAATATGTGTAAAAGATTTCAAAAAATATATGCAAAAAAATTAAATACTACATTCATACTCTTAGTGGTGATGAAACCTACAAGCATTGCTTTTACAGTCTAACCGTGCGCCACGCCTACCTTCAACATATAAGACACGACGTCAACGAAGATCTACCTCGAGCGTAATCTTGAAACATACAATCCCTGGATTATTATATCCAATAGTGCCTATATCTAAAGCTCTGTTCCGTCGTTTTGTCGCTAAATTAATTTCGTTTGGTGTAATTGGATTGCGGCGCGGAGACGCAATTATAAAGCCGACAGCTGGAATCGCGAATTTTAAACCAAACATTTACCTCATTTCAAGTAAATTTTGCCACTTTGTCAGGTGTACCGCACGGTATACCTACTTTTAGAACTCATTTTATTGCGGATTTCATTTAACTAATATATTATTTATTAAAAATTTCATATGGGTGAGCTCTTTGATAGAATGTTCAATATTTTGTTATATTCCATAAATTTATATGCAATTTAGTGATATTGGTTTTTATAGGTTCAAGCTGTATCTTTCAAATAGCAGGTATGCAGAGGGAAGCTAGTATCAAGACACTCCGTTCCCCTCATGCCACTCAATTTAAAAATGGGAAATGTTGCGAAACATAGTGCTTAATCTTGTTATCAGAACAGGGAAATTAAAATAATTCATACAATCGAGTGGGAATCGAACCTACAACCGCGTTTACAGCTATCGCTGTGCCGGTTCCCAATGACGACATTGTTGTAAAGTTGAAAAGTGTTTAGTATATAATTTATGTATTTATGCGGCGTTGAGTTCTGCCACTCAACACGCAATGCCTCCAGAATTCGGCAGAAAGTGGGGAACGGAGTGTCTTAACACTAGGTCCCCTCTGCCTACCCTGTTGTGTGATACAGGGTACGGGATACAGCGTGAAGCTGATTTTATGAATTTATATTTAAAATCTTATTTACATCGACTAATGAAAGTGAGGCTTTGGTTTCTAAAATGAATTACGTTACAAGAAACTCAAGAAATTATTACAATTATTTCTGTTGGGCTGTGTATAACTAAATAAGGCAACAACTAAAAAATCTGCTATCCCAATATGATATACTAAATATACTTTTAACACAAAAAGAAAACAGAATAAAGCAAGCGACATTTTTTTATCCAAATTATAAATTAAGCAAAATACCGCCCAAGAACTCCGAAAAAAACGTTAAGCGAAATTTGACTAAACTGTGAAATTAGCGAATTCCTTGCTTGAAATTTTTATAAAAGTCAGCCAAGTAATTAAACATGTCCCGCGTTTGTCAGCGCTGATTAATATTACCCCAAGGGAAGTAATTAGCCTCTCGGAACCATGACAACCTCTGCCCTGGAGCTCAGGGGCATAAAAGTGTTTTGTTGGATCAACTTTTGATACTACGCTATCGTGGTTCAGTTTGAAACCTTTAGATATAGATGGACAAGGGTGCACCTGGCACAAGGGTGCAAGTCTTTGTAAGCGCGATAGGTTGTCCATTCGATTGTGGAAATCGAGGAAATGAAATAATTAATATTTTCATTTCATCGCTCTGTTGACAAAAGCGTGGTCGTTAGTCACTTCACTAAGCCTGCAATGCCTTGAAAAATAGGCGGAAAGTGTGAAGAAGTGTCTTAACACTAGGTTATAGAAAAAGAAAATATAGAAATTTCCTTTTGATTAGATAAAATGGAGTTCCGCCATTCTAGCACGCAATATTTTTGTGATGGCCTTAAAGTAGACAAGGGTGTGACATGACTCTAATTTCATATCTTTATACTACGAAAGATGTAAGAAGGAAAAAAAGTATTTCATATAAGAAAAACAATGTATTGTATTAAAATTTACAAACAAAGTACGACAGTGTTTCATTAAAAAATTTCTCGACAATTAGTTACGATAGCTGTCTTGAAAGTCCTTAGCATTCCATAGATTTACCGTGCCCATCGCGTTTGAACCATTCAATTCATGAGGATGTCTTCATCCTCAGATGAGTAACTGGGTCTTGATCCTTACCATAAAAGACCAATTGTAACAAATAGTTTCTCTAGGCGAAGGCGCAGTGGCACAACGTGTGACTGTAACGCGACGGTTGTGTGTTCGATACACTCAGGGGAATATTATTTATAAATATTTTTATTTCTTTGCTCTAGTACCAAGTAAAAAGCGCGTCGTTCAGTTCAGCCACACAAGACGCAATACTCCGAAAATTCAACGGGAAGTAGGGAACGGAGTGTCTTAACCATTAACCTTTCCCTGGTATACACGGAAGTTGAAAAAAAGAAAGAGTTTCTCTAAAAGTTCTGAACAAAACTAAAGCAAATCTAAAATGAACGAACGAATATTCCCGGAATTCGTCAATACAATTCCACCTTTGTTCTTTGTGCATTTGCGTTAATATTTTCTGCACTAGACACGGCATTGTGGCAGTTTACACGCTATTTTATTTGAACGGAGGTACTCTCGCGTTTCAGAATGCTTTATACATTGTGAACGTGCTTTTGACAAGGAAATGTAGAAACTGGGGTAATTGTGATGATGTATTTTAACACTTATAAATTGAAATCTCATCCGGCGGAGTTTATTTTATGGTTTTTACAGCTTCACGTTTCAGCGTGAAGCTGTCAGCTTTCTTTTTTTCTCTGCCAACCCAGGGACACGAAAGGGGGATTCATCCTCCTTTCGTTTCGCTGGTTTGGGAGAGAAGACCTAGAGTGAAGACATTCGGATCTCCGTTCGTATTTGAAACATACCGTATAGTCTTATATTTTACGTAAATAAGCTTATTTTTTTCATAATGCATTGTGTGACATCAAATGAATTATTAAGAAAACAAGCAAGAAAACAGCAACAAGAAGTCGCTGAAGGCGGCTAAAAAACGATACATTAAGTTTGTCCTTATATTTTTGGTAAAGGCTTAAATAGAAAATATTAAAAAATTTAAAACATCTGTTCTCCACTTTCAGCTTGATGAGTGTTTCTGGTGCTGAGTTAAAGTAGTTTTATTTATATACGTTCATAATTACATTCTTAATTCATTTTCCTGAACGAAAATCGAATTAACAACCATCATACAAATAAATTTCAAGTAGATATACCATGATAACATAATAAAATATAAAGTCGAAAAATTTTAATAAGTAGCGAGAAAAAAACTGTCACCATAAGACGTTAACAAGATTGGAAGTATTTAAAAATCAATGGACCGATAATTGTATTTACAGAAAATGAATAAATTTCCATTAATTTATGTTTCCTAAACATGTTTCTTAAATTATACCACAATAAAAAATAATTATTGATATAAATATTACACATATTTCTACGTAGAACTTAGTGTTAAAATGAGGCCATGGCGCAGCTTCTGCGCACCTCAGTATCTGACTGTAAGCGCGATGGTTGTGGGTTCGATTCCTACTCGGGAAAATGAATAATTTTCATTTTCTCGCTCTAATAATTACGCAAGGTAAGGCGATGAGTTCCACCACTAAACATGGAATACCTCAATAATTTCGCGGTGTTTTTTATAATAGGTCTCCATAAAAGAACAAGTGATGCCGCTGTTAAATCATAATTAAATTAAATTAGCTTCACGCTGTCACGCGTCACGAACACAGCAGGGTAGGCAAATAGAACCTAGTGTTAAGACAATCGGTTCCCCACTTTCCGCCGAGTTCTAAAGAAATGAAAACATAAATTTAAATAAATATTTCACTTCCACAAGTGGGCATCGAATCCATAACCAGTCGATTTTTCAGTCACACTTTGTGCCTCTGCGCCACTACTGGACTTGTAGAAACGATACCGCTGTTCGTTTGTACAAAACCACTCACAGCAAAATATTGATACTTATTTCATTGTCTCTAATATAATTAATGTCTTTATCGTGTGTTCAATATTTTGTATCGCATTCGAGATAATTTCGTGTTAACTCGTGGGGAAAATAATTTGCAAATTAAAAGCTGCATTTAATATTTATTCAAGTGTTAAATACAATTCTATGTTATATTAACGTTATTGTGGCGTAATTAAAAGGTGTAAATGTTTTTTTGCTAATGATGGTAACAAGTTTGATTCTCATTAAGCTTAATTAATAATTCTTATTTGGTTTCACATTATATCTTATATATAGCGGAGTAGAAGGGGCACATAGTGTTTTTTATTAATATTAAAAAATATATTACCCTAAAGTGTGGTACGACACTCAATTATCCACTTTTCGTCCAAATTTGTGACATTGTCTATTTAGTTGTGTAGCTTAACGCTGCAGGTTATATAAACGAAACAGGAAGGTGAAAAAAAAAATGTAATTCTTCCCCTCGTGTAGGGATCGAACTGACTTCCTACCATTAGATTTAACCATACGCTGTTCCATTGAGGTACGATGGCCGAGGAATTTTTTAAAATATAATTTTGTCCCAGTCCTGAGAGATAGAGCGTAACCAATCATAAGTGTCTCAGCTTATCCCGCAAATATATATATTATATATAAAGGTCAAAAATCAGATAAAACCAAAGAAAATATACATTATTTGCTTTACTATTGGGCCGTCGTTAAGGCGACGGTAGCGGATTCAACTCCCACTCGGGGATTGAAATATTGAATATTTTTATTTTGTCGTCCTGGTAGAGGCAAAGCGCGGTGATGGGTTCGGCCACACATCGCGCAATGCTTCGAGAAGGAATGCAAGTGTTTTAATGGGAACAGAGGGTCTTAACACTAGGTTCCCAGGTTCCCCCTGCCTAACCTGATATGGATGCTGTATATAGCGTGAAGCTGAAAAAGAGAAAGAGAGTTGCTTTATTATTTTACTAACATTTTATAAACATTTGTCTGCTGCTGAAATTAACTAAGTAGTAAGTAAGTCATGTACCTACATGTATGTATGATACATTCTAAGCCCAAGGTAACTTGAGATTACATTGAAATAATTAGCGTAATATAACATAAACTATAACCATCTTCGATAAATGGACTATCCCACATAAATTCGAACCAGTCATTCCTGAGATTCAACCCCTAGTTCTCGGGAATGACTAGTCCTAGCGTTCAACTAAACATTTAGCTTAATATTATTAGTATAGACTTATAAATACGAATGTAAGCAACATTCATATTAGCCTCAAACGCTATAATATTTTTATGACCCATGTCTGACATAAAGTAATAAGACAGCGTCCTTAGACCTCAGACCTCACATACATACAAATACATACACCATTCGAGATATGCAATGCGCTTTTTACGACTCATACCAAGATTTTATTTGCTATAAACACACTCAATCTCGTTCCCTTTGAATAATGAATGAATGGATCGAGCCCTCTAAAAGGGATAGAGCCAAGTGGTAAAATAACGTTAAGAGTGGAAGCCAACAGTATTAGTTTTAGAGGCCCAATAACGAATATTGATGTTCTTTTGCGGAATCTTGTAAATTTAGAAATGTTTTTGTTATTTTTCTTTTAGGTTCACGCGTATAATTAACAGGATACTATATTGCATGTGTAAATCCATTGGTGGCCATTGTGGCACAGTGAACAGCGTCTGTAAGCGTGAATCGAGGATTTGATTACCTTTTGGGGCATACAATATTTCAAAAACTAAATTTCAAGTTGGGAACGACGTATCTTAACACTATTTTCCCTCTGCTCTCTCTATGCGGGATACACTGTGTAGCTAAAAAAGAGAATAAATAACATCATAACCAATACACCTGTTACTCAAAAATCAGAAGAAAACACACATTCTACACAAAAGTCTTTCAAGAACAAAGCTCCGAGCAAGCAACATAATACAAACAATAAAAACGGATGCTTCTATCAAAGTTATACGGCAAAAGATAAAATGGGGTAAGCCTGGTCAAACATTGTCGTCGGTGTATTTGCTATCACGCGGACGCGGACCTCCGCAAATACGACGAAACAAAAATTGAGGGTGTCAGAGAACGATCAAATAGAAAAAGTTGCGTATTTCGTTGCTTAATCATTTCCATCAATAAATAGGCTGTGATAGTGAATTGTAGAGGAAATTTCACTTCGTGGAAAGAAACTTTATTTAATTTTAAATCAAAGATCAAAGCTAAATATATTAAAGCCGTACTAACTCTATTTACTTGATAAATAAAGAAATCTTTAAAACTCTTTATTAGATGGCGCATAGATGGCTTTCAAAATTCGCGCATTTTATTTCATATACAATTTCTTATTGTAAGTGCAACGTTTGTGAGTTCGATTCTCATTCGGCGAAAAGAAATATTTTCATTAATATTCTTTCCATGACACTACTTTCATATTATTTCTAAACACATCCATATCCACCAAACAATCCAATAACAAAACCTAAATCTTAATAAAACAAAATGTATCACGTGAATGTGTTAAACAATAACTTTAAAACATCCAGCTCGTTCAGATGGAACTGTCACATTTTCCTTGAAAATAAGTATTTAAAATCCATTAATTCGTTGTCAGTCGGGCAATCCTATTAGCGGGCGCTAATAGGGACGAGAAACTGAACACGGACGGATGATTTTGCAATAATAGTAACTACCATCTTAATTGAGATCAGAGGTGTATTGTTCTTCGATAATTGAAGATTTAATATTTAATACGAAACCTTGGGTGGAGATTTTTTTTTTATTTTAACATTGTGACTCGGAGTGAGGTCATAAAAAAGCAAGAGGACCTCTCGGAGTACATGTATGAAAAGGTTGTTGATACTGGATGAAGCATAAGAGGCATGTAGAGATTGACTCGTCGGAGTTTTGATGTTTCTTGATATTTACGCTAGTTACTGTTAAGACCCCAGGGATAATTAACATTTAATTCATGAACACATTCATCACATGAATAACATGAATAACATTGACCGTAGGGTAATTTTGCATTCAAAATAAACTTCTGTTCTTTTTAACAAAGCACAGTCTTAAGTTGAGCCACATCATATACAACATTGTATTGGGCAGAAAGTATAGAAAGGTATTACTTATCACTAGATTTCTAAGCTTCCCTATAAATTAATAAATATATAAATACCGCCAGTCGTGGCGCAGTGACACAAAGTGTGACTGTAAAACCGATTGATTGGTTGTAGGTTCGATCCCCACTTGAAGAAGTGAAATATATATGTACATTTATGTTTTCATTTCTTCGTTCTGGTGTCGAGGTAAAGCGCGGCCTTGAGTCCTGCCACTCAACACGCAATGCCTCCAGAATTCGGCAGAAAGTAGGGAACGGAGTGTCTTAACACTAGGTTCCCTCTGCCTACCCTGCTGTATGCGGGATACAGCTTGAAGCTGATTTGTTTATTTATTTTAAATATATACATATAATCACACACAACTTCTCAATCATCATTACTAATTCATTTTCTGTCAAGGAATTTCTCATTAATAATATAATCATTGATTATATTACTATACGAGAATAATTATATATCATTCCTGTTATATACTGACAAATGTTTAAGGAAAAATTAAGTTAATTAATATTTATTTTTTCGGTTTCCAGGGGGCGCGGGTTCGAGTCCCGCTGCTTTCAAATTTTTATACGTTTTCTATATAAATATTTTTCTTTCCTAAGTGTTTGAATCACACTTTAAAAATGTATAAAAATAAGTTAATTAATTCTTTCCTTTAGTCCAAACTTATTAAAAAAAGTATAAAATTTGAACGTACTCGCGCCTCATGCAAACTAAACAAGCTCTTTTTTTTCTATACTCTTTAAAAATGTTTAAAAAATATGCCTAAGCTAAAAAACAAACACGATACTATTTATTTTTGGAGAAATTACGTGAAAACTCTAGTAAAGATAATGACGAAATATAAACGAGAGTAAGTGGAGGTTTAATATAATGACTTTATAGTTCGTAAGAAAATCTCTGGAGCATCTCAAATATCTTATCATGGAATGTAAGCACCGGAACAGGGAGGCTGCGCAAACAGGAGCAATTTACCCGCCTTAATAGAATCGCTATAATGAATACTGACTTAACTTTACACATTTACGATTTGAAGAGATCAAATTTTGTGAAAATTTTGACTTTATCATGTCTAATAATATAGTAAGTAGATTAAAGAATTTTGAGATAATTCTTCAGTAGAGAAGTAAAAAAAGTATTGATAGCTCAGATAAACTTCACGCTGTAACCTGAATCTTAATACGCTATGTAGATATACGAAGAGCGGGATACATCACGTACGTAGCAGGGTGGCCATAGAGTACATAGACCCAAGAGACTCTGTTCTCCGACTGAATTGGAGATTACGTGGTGGTTACGTGGCGGAATTCAACGCCGCATCGTCTTACCAAAGTTATAGATTATTACCCTAGAAGATTAAGTGAGAGTGGCTGAAATCGGAAAATTTATACACTATGTGAACCACACAAATTAACCAATATACGTTAACGTAAAAATAAATTTGTATTATTATTGAAGAAGCTAGTATAAATAGCTTGTTCGATGATATTACATATGCACATACATAATTCTATCAATTTGGTTCTTCAAGTTCTTAACAAGCATCAAATATGACTTCCTCAATCTGGCAACAAGGCAAAACGTTAGCGTTGACTCCAGATACAGCAAAAAGTAAAGAACAGGTTCCCAGGTTCCCTCTGCGTACCTGCTCTGCTATGTGCGGGATATATAGTGTGAAAGTAAACAAAATGTTCACGCTCCATCAAAAGAAAACCTCTATCGTCAACTCAAAGACCCCATAACTAGGACAATCTACAAATAGAATATAACCACTCTATTATGCGTCTCAAACGAGGTTTTCCTGTGAAAATCTTAAAAGTTAACCCCAAATAAGCTAACAACAAAGCTTTTACGTAACTCAATAATTTACCTGGCGTAATGGAAGGAACCAGGGGAGCAGGGCGACAGGCAACTGATTTAAGTGTACTGAAGTGTGTAAGCGTCGAGGCCTGGCCTTGATAGGCGGATGCAAATTTGAATGACCACCCCTTGTTGAGATGCGAGTGACAGATAGCAGCCCTGATTCGAGGTTACGGAAGGAGGTTCAAATATATGTTTTTGTTTATGCAGCACTATAATAAAAAATACTTAAATAAAAAGGTCTATGATTTTTACACTTTTTAAATGAACGTCTTTAACAGGATTACTCGCATAAAATTTTACTATTTATATATTTTTGGAATCCCGTCCCTTCGCAGACGAAGTAGTACGTGATCATAGGCAAAAAAATAAAAGAAAATAATAGCAATTAAAAATATGAGGATATGGGTGTGTGAACCCACCATACCAGAGGGGGACATTTAGTCCATAAATAATAGTAAGCCTTAATTTGAGATTATTCTTATCAAAAAAAAAAATGATAAATAGACCTACTCTTTCTCCCGCCTGGTCAAATAGAAATAACTAATAGTTATCTAGTTAGTGTATCTCAGCTGGTTTGGGCACGTCGAACTAATGAGTGATGAAAGAATGGCAAAAAAGATTAATGAAAGAAAAGTGACCGGTAGGCGAGGTAGGGGGATCCTCGACTGATCTTCAAAATATCAAATTACAGTATCAAAGATATTGGAGGAAGGTCGCGTAGAAAGTGTGAAGAGGTTGATGATAGTGGACGAGGCGAAAAAGGTATGCAAAGGCCGTAGCGTTTGGCGCTCCTTCTTTCCTGACTACCCCGATAGGGATACAACGTGAAGCTAGAGTAGATTAGATTAGATCTAGTTATGTTATTGAAGCCGTCTTGGCTGACATGTGGGGAACAAGGGTGTGACTATAAACACGACGGTTGTCAATTGGTCGGTTTGAAAATTGTCTGCTTGTCTGTGCATATGTTCACGCTTATCTAAAAAATGGCTTTACCGATATAATTGAAGTTTTCACTTTTGTAGTTTGGCAAGCTTCCCTTAACATTTAGTGTTGGTTTTTTTTCAATCGGTTTTTAAATAACAATGTTATACCATTTACAATTGCTATAAATAACTGTTTAATTGAATTGGCTGAAAATTTAATTCTCAATATAGGTATAGATATTGTTTTAAAACTGATATTTATTTATAAAATGAAGGCATTGCAGATAAATAAATTAATTATTATGTAGTTCAAGTGGCGGGCGAAGCAGTCAGCGGGTCGTAGTGTTTAATATTTTTTACTTAGAATTAGAATTCGGCGAAAAGTAGTGAACGGAAGTGTTTAAATGGGATCGAAGTGTTTCGTTTTCGTGATATTAGCTCGTTTTATGTAGCAAACTTTTCAACTTTATAATATTAATACCTATAGATATTTTCTTGTTTCATATTTAATTTTTTTTTACTAAAATATGATTTTTTTATATTATTTCTTTAAAATACAAAAATATGATTGCTTTCTAATAATAGCCACCTTTTCAGTATAAAATATCAAAAGAAAAATTAAGGACAAAAAATGCGCCAAGTAAAATAATCCTCATATTTCTATAAAATATGTAAACGAAAATATGAAGTAAAAGATTCGATTCAACTAGAAAGTAATATATCCTTCAAATGTTAGAACGAATGTAATGTGCAGGTAGGTATTCAAAGCGTTTCTAATATCGGGAATTCCCCGGTAGAGCTTTTGGCGGAAATATGCCGGAATATCGGTCCGATCTAAAGTTGTAACCAATTTAAAGCTTTGCAACATATGTATCTTGATATACTATTTAAAAAAATATATATTATAATTAAAAAAATAAATCGACATTAAATAATTATCCGCTAGCTCATTACATATCTACACATATATTAATTACATTATATTACGTAGATATTCATACCTCAAAACCTACTAAAATAATAAATCAATTTTCATGAAATTTAGACCATTTTCTAACATGAGATATGTCGCATTGAAATCATAAAATATAACTCCAACCATTGAAATCACTTGGATATGACTTTAAGTTTCTGAGAAATTTGTGGACAAGCTACCAAACATATAAACATAATCATATCAAATATACGATTACGAAACTTAACATATTAGAAACCTAAATAGACCATCATACATACATATACACATACATACATGTCACATACATACATGTCATGTCAAACTGGTAACCCCCTTTTTCTGAACTCGGGCAAATTCACATAGAAATACTATAATACAAACTAGTAGAAAAGAATTAAAAAAGTAAATAATTCATTAATCTCGTATTTACGAAATGTCTCTAAAATGTAGAGATTTCATTCTGCTAAAAGAGAACTAATTAAATATATAAGACTTAATTAATATTCATTGACATAATCTATTTCACGGAATTGGAATATCCAAAATCAAATTACTTCAGGTACCGTAATTAATGAATCGTAACGTCTTGGTAATTAATTGTTTACAACCAGCCATATGAAGCAGACAACGAAAATCTTGAGACAAGGTGCCCTTTCGTCTAATATCATATTCGGGTTAAGAGGTGAATCTGAAAACATACTCGTATTTATGTATATAAAATTCTTAAGTTACTGAGTGACTCATAGACAACGCACAGACGAAGCTACTGAATTTAGAAATTTGATATTTTGTTAGTAATGTACTCCGCACACAGCAGGGTAGGCAGAGGGAACCTAATGTTAAGACACTCCGTTCCGGATTATCTGCCGAATTCTGAAACCATTGCGTGTTAAGTGGCGGACCACAATGCCGTGCTTTGCCTCGACAGAGCGAAGAAATGTGAAATATTAAATGTTCCATTTCCTTGAGTTGCAATCGAATTCACAACCCTTCGCGTTTACATTCACTAATATGAAAAATTATATAACTACTATAAAATAAAGAACGGAGTAACCAATTACTAAGTACTGTCTGTGTACCTCAAAGACTTTAATATAAGCACTATTTAATTAAATAAAAAAATTCAGCTCACGCTGTATCCGCTACACGTCAGGGTAGGCAGAGGGAACCTTAAGGTTTACTAATTAATTAAATTTTCAATCTTACAGAGCGAGCAGAAAGAATTTCGAAACTTCCAACTTGCTATTCTCTCACATAAGATCGTAAATCTCAGGCAAGCGCCTATATTGCAAAAATAAATATCACTCCACGCTCTACCCCACATACGGCGGGGTAGGCAAAGGAACCTAGTGTTAAGACACTGCATTTCTCACGCATCGCCCAATCGGTCTCGGAGACCCTGCGTGTAGAGTGACGGAACTCTACGCCGCGCTTTATCTTCTTACTAGCATGAGAACATGAAAACGATTATGTCTCCCAAATGGAAATTCACTAAAAAAAACCGTCACGAAAAAAGTCACGACAGCCCCACTTTTAAAATCTAAGAACTTCTTTATCACAAAAATAATACATTCAGAATATCTAACATAAGTCATCGGAGTAATACATTTTCGTCATAAATCACACATAAGGAAAGGAGTAAGAACCATTATATTATTCCGAACTTGAATAGTTTGTCCGCAAACAAATTAGACGCTATAAATGGTATTGTCGTCGTCGGTTACAAGTTGCGGACTTTAATCCGATCTAACTTCCTGATATGATAGAATTTGTCGAAGCTTAGCCGTTCTCAGTTATCTTTATCAATATCATAATATAGCAATCTGCTGAGAAGTTTGTTTGTTGATCGAATAATCATGTACAGCTTAACCCTTTTCAACTCATAGCAGACATAGTAGGCTAAAAGAACATAGTGTCAGTACCCTCTGTTTCCTGCTTTCTGCACGAATTCGAAATATTATGTTTTGAGCGATGGAACTCAACGCCAAATAGGTGTTGCCAAATTGCAAAAAAAAAACAAAACAAAAGCAAACAATAAAATTCTCTAATGTATTCAAGTTGACTCATAGAATACAGTACCTCGAAAATCAGGGTGCACGTATGAACGGAATGTCTTTCGACTCGGTTCTCTTCGCCTACCATGCTCTATACAGGATGCTGTATCTGCTACGTTATGAGAGCATAAAAATTATTATCAATTCTAATACGAGGCCAGTCGTGGCGCAGTTATTGTAAATGACGAGGAAAAAGAGGTGTTCGATTCCCTCTCGAAGACATGAAATATTTAATATTTTCTTCGCTCTAGTGTCGACGCAAAAGCACTGCGTTGACTTCCGCTATTCAACACGCAATTTCTCAAGAATTCGGCGAAAAGTCAGGAGCGGAGTGTCTTAACACTAGGTTCCCCTTGCTATATGCGTGATACAGTGTTAAGACATTCTAATATTTTTTTTCACCATTACGATCGTTTCAAACAAAATTTCTCAAAACGAAAATACCTACCTAAGCTAATCATTTGTCACGGCACGTAATCTATTTCCTTGTTGTATCTCCGATATTGCGCTACCTTAATCTCTTAATTTTCCGGGATCCCGGGATTTTTGCCAGGATCGAGGCTATCCCACGGGAATGCTCGAGCGCGAGTGGAACGCAATATGATATAATCGGAATGTTTACTAACTCTCACCTCGTGGAGAGAATTTCAATAGAATTTTATGTTATGTTTTATGTTAAAGAAATATGAATTGATGAAATAAGAAAATTTATATTTTCTTAGCTTTAATTTTTGCTTAAGTTGGGAAGTTGAGAAGCGTTTTGTATTCACAGAGCTGTTGTGGGTGTAATAATTAATTCTCCTAAATAATGATCAAACAAACAACCACTAATGCGTGTTATAAATATAAAATATTATGTTTATTATAACTTCTCAGTTAATTTTTGGCGACTACTATATGTCTTCTCCACTTTGTTTCTATTTAAAGATAATTTAAATAGATTGTAAAATAAAATGTTCGATATATAAAAATAACTAAATAATAACGCAACAGAACATTTGGTTTTTATATATTTATAAAAAAAAAATCGAAGCAGATTTTTTTTGTAAAACTCGACACCTTTATAATATTAACTAATGTAATGTATTGTAACTTATTCGTAGTTTTGCTCCCTCTTTCTTTTCCCCTTATGTAAAAAAATATGCAGGTACATGGTTTTTTTTATTGTTATAAAAAATACGGACACGTTTAAATCACTGTTATTGCATGCGATAGTCACCTTAAATTGCGCATTGCCTCGTTACCAGACAAGAAATTAAAATATGAAATGTCTCATTTCCTTGAGTAGCTATCGAATTCACAGCCTGTTTGAGCTTAGATTTAACATATCTTGAGCTGAGCTTTAACATTTTCAAACTGGCTTTGCGCCACGTCTGGCTTCGTTAAAATAATAGTAGAATATACCTAAATAAAGAAACAAGGTCATTATGCAAGACACTTAGACACGAACTCGTTGTGGTTTTACCTGTAGACAAAAAAAACATAATATTAGATCAAAATGTATTCAAGATTCAAAGCAAAATAACGATACTTATTAAGCAAACTTATAAAAAATTCAAACGTTCAAATTGAACGTATAGCTTAGTTGGTCAGAGCGCTTAGATGGTTTCCAAAGATTGCGGGTTCAAATCCCGCTACGTTCAAATTTTTATACGTTTTCTTAATAAATACTTTTCTTTAAAAATGTTACGACACTTAGTTCTCCGCTGCTGTCCGAATGCCTTTACACAAGTCAAGTACCTATACTAGCGCTATAATAGCGTCAAATGTTAACAGATTTTATAATAATTTAATGTAACGTAGAAGTTTTAAAGGAGGAATTTTAATTAGTTCTATATAACAAACATTTTGCCTCCCAGCGAATTTCTTATAATATAATGTAGCTTTGGGAACTGTCGTCGGCATCGCGAAGTTGGCAGGAATTCTCAAAAACCCATTACCGTAATTTATGTTTTATTTCGCTTCTAATAAAATTATGTTTTACATTACATCGGGACGTGATGTAGATGCGATAATTGTAGGTTCTTTTTTTTTAGGTTCACGCTGTATCCCGCACAGTATCTACAAGAATCTGTACACAATTTATATTGCATACAATACTGTTGATTACTCTCACTTACTACGGTCTTAAAACTATTTATATGATAATTCGGGTTCCATATGCAAAGGGTAAAACGCATTGAGGACACTATTACTAAGACTTTGTCCTTATGAACCGTGAACCGTGATACTTACGTAGTTGAAATTTTCACAAATAATCATACAGTAGACACCATTTTTAAAGATAGTGGCATGGAACCCTTTGGACGCAAGTCCGATTCTGTCTTGGACGTTTTTTTTTATTATATAAAATCGTTTTAAGACCGTAGGCAGTTAAAGCTTCAAAGATCATAATCTTACATAAAAACTTTTCTAACCCGAATGTTCGCGAAAAGAAAAACTGCAAATAGCCTGATAAGATCAACAAGTGACAAGGGTATAGCGATAACCTTTTTTTTTTCATAGAGTTTGGAAGTGATAACTATAATTACTTTGTATTTCTGTTGTATTTTTCTATTTTATTTACTGTTTTAGAAGAGGTCAAGCAGAGAAAACGTATACATATACACATATAGAAAACGTATATAGCTTTAGCTTATTTTATTTCTTCGTCTAAAATCAATAATTGATAAGAATACAGGTTCACATTTCGCCTGTATCGGACGCTAAAAATAGATATAAAATTTAAATTAAAATTATTCTTTACTTAAATAAACTTTTTTCAAGCACTTCTGAGTGTAATGAACATAAAGCTACCACTAGGAACTGAGAAGCCCGCAAGAAACTATAAAAACTTAAATTACAAAAGTTACAATTATATTGTTTAATATAATAATTCAATAGTACTTGAAAATTAATACTATATAGAACATTAATACTTGAAAAAAAGAAAATGTACGGTATGAACTGTGAAAATAAATCGAGGAACTACGTCACTTTTTCGTTTAATATTCTGTGTAATACGTGTAAGAGCGGGAGGGGACGAGAAATATGTTAGATAAGTTATGTTAGATAAGGACAAAATGAACTGCTTAGTCGATAAGGTTGCTAGTTCACTGTAGTCAGTATAAGTACAGTTTTAAAAGAGCACAAATCTATATATGTATGTAAAAAACTCCTCCGTCACTGTGTCACTGATAAACAACGAACAAACGAAACTACTTGACAGAGAAAGTAGGGATTTGGCTTGTAAGTATGTAGGAACAGTCACATACCTAGTGCTCCACTGCAGTTAGGATTCCTCAAAAGTACCAAGAGAATGGGAAAAAAGAGAATTTTTAATTAACTTCTTAAATTCCACGCAAAGAAAATTGCGGGCGACAACTTCTTCCTTTCATTAAGACACAGAGAATCAACTGTTAAGACTTCTGCTGTCTTTAACTTTCGACATGCAAGGCGATGATATGGTTAATGGTTCAATTCATCCGTGGTCTTTTTAGCTTCACACTGTGTTCGCCACGTAGCGGGGTAGGCAGAAGGAACCTGAGAACCTAGTATCACACACAAAACCATCGCGTTTATAGTCACAGTTTTGTGCCACCGGACCACAACGGCCTCATTATTGGTCAGTAAATTAGGTCACACGTTGCAATCAAAATCATTTAATAACAACATAATGTTTTATTTTTCTTTATTAGTAAAATGTAAATAGTTAATTATAGTAATAAGTCTTTATTTTACACTCAAGAAAAGATAGAATATAAAAAAATATAAATGTACAAAAGGCGACCTTATTGCTTAATAGCAATCCCCGTCAGGCAACCTTAAGACAGAGGAAATATCAAATTAAGATGGGGATAGAATAAAAGAAGGTTTAAAATAAATAATAACATAATTACCACATAACACACAATACAAAAAGTACCGTTACACTATAATAAATTATACACATATTAAAAATATCAGTATACATACATAAATAAATATATAGTTACTCAAGCTTTCTTTTTTAGTTCCAAGATATTTTGTTCTCTGCTTTCTGTCCGAATTAGAGACTTAGCGTCTTGAAAGCTGAAACTCAACGCCGCACTTTGTCCTAGGACATGAAAAAAATTGATGCCTTCCCGTGGGAATCGATCCATAACCATTGCTTTTACAATGACGAAGCATTTACGACGGTTCAATGTATAATACGGTATATATAACTTACAAAAACTAATAAATTTAATAAAATCGCTAAAGAATAAGAGAAAAAGCAAGTTTTCCGAGGACTTTGATCGTTACACGAGGCCGTAACGCTTAAATTCATATCGACGGAAACTACTATTGAATATTCTATAAAGCGCTTTAAGATCCCATATTCTAATCCTTTGTATCGTAACTGGTTTGAGATTGTGCTCACCGAATATGCAACTATAGCGGTAGACTATATATTATTGAAATATTAAAATTCGAGTTCTTCGAGCGTCTCAGTGGAACTGCCAAAATTTGTCGTTTTGGGTTCGATTCCTTTTCGGGGATACCCTCGAATTATTTTAATTTATTCGCTCCGATAGAAAGACAAAATGGAGCATTGAGTGTGACTCTCAACAGGCAATGTTTCGAAAAATGGACGAAAAATAGGGCTGGAGTGTCTTAACACTAGGTCTAAGCAGTGCAGCGTAAAGTTAAAACAAAAGTAAAAAAAATATGGAAAAAGTTAGTAGGTATACAGATAGTAAAAGTTTAAAAATATGCAACTAAAAGGAAAGTGGCGAACGTAGTGTCTTAACACTAGGTTCTCTCTGGTTACCCTGCTGTGGGATGGACACCGCGTGAAGCTGATTTAATTTTTTTTACAGACCATGTGACCGCAGAGATTAGAAATTAGAGTACATAAAAAATGCTTCACAGATATTACAACTGAGTATTGTTAGGCGAACCAACAAATCAGACACAAAATCCAACTTTTACAATAAATTTATTTACACTTGCTATATACACATATACTCTCGTAGTCACAATATTGAAATATGAATTGTAATGACAAGTTGCCTTGACAATATCTTAGAACGTAATGAACACGAGTGCCGTGTCGTTTGCGCTTATATTGGAAATCCACCGGAAAAGACGCAGCACACTACCGCCACTTAATACAATCGATAATGGAAACAACATCAAATGACGTACTCGTAATTACAGTGACACCTATTACTACATTATAAGTAACTTATGCTAACAGCTCGGCCATCCTGCTAATCGCGAGTCCCTTCGCGATTTAAGAATAGTTCACAATTTTTAAATGTCCTAATTTAAATAACTTTAGTTTTGTGCCAACAGTTACATAACAATTATATTTTTAGCACAAGTGAGGATATTTACAAAAACAATTAAATTAGATATATTTACATGTCATAATATGTAAATTATACAATTTGAAATACATTTTCTTAATTCGTAATTTTCTTTAAATCAAAATGATTATTACATAAAACTAGACTCATGTGATGTTTGTAAAAGAGTCCTGTTATTCCTTAACTAAAATTAAATAAAGTAAATGTTAACTACACTGAATTCGTTACGCAATTAAATTGATTATACAAAATATTTATAAATTATATTTTACATTGCAAACATTTTTTTTTGTATTTATACATTTTTAGTATTTTGATTTTAGATTTATACAACAATTATATAATTATGTATATTAGATAATATATAATTATGTAGATTTATACAATTCAATAATTCTCATTAACACAATGAGCCATCAGTATACATTCATGTTATAATTTAATTATTACATATTATTTTTTTCACAAAAATTTGGCTAAACAACACTAACAACGCTACATGGAAGATTCCTATTTAATATCGAACACTTATTTTAGTACATTAAAAGAGCATGTTATTATTAATGACATTTCCATTCGTAAACTAAGCAGATTCATTAACTTAAAATAAATAAATCGGTTTCACGCTGTATCCCACACACTGCAGGGTAGGCAGAGAGAACCTAGTGTTCAAGACACTCCGTTCCCCAGTTTCTGCCGAATTCCAGAGGCATTGCGTGTCGAGTGGCAGAACACAACGCCGCGCTTAGCTTCGACCAACACCAGAGCGAAGATTTAAATACAAATATAAATTTAAGTAAATATTTCATCTCCCACCCACAACTAGTCGGCTTTACAGTCACACTTTGTGTCATTCATTAACTTTAATATACTCTATAAGCTTAACATATAAAAAGTACTGCTAAATAGCACCAGCAAGACTGTATAGAATTATTCTATTTCCTATTAAAGACCCATATATATTATCAAAGTTATTTTCAATTCAACCACAGCTAGTAATTAATGACACACGTTTACTTTATACATTGTAAAATCTTACATATAAAAGCAGCTTATTTGAAAAAAATATTCAACACACAATTTGTGTAGCCATGATCAGTTAAATACAATAAACAGAACGTGACACCGCTCGCCTCATTACTCCCATATTCAAACCACATTATCACAACCATAATGACTGCCATCTTCACCACCATAATCTCCATCCTCACCAAGATCATCATCACAATGATCCTCAACATCACAATGATCCTCAACATCACAATAATCCTCATCATCACAATGATCCTCATCATCACAATGATCCTCATCATCACAATGATCCTCATCATCACAATGATCCTCATCATCACAATGATCCTCATCATCACAATGATCCTCATGACTATAATCCTCATTATGACCATGATCCTCATTATGACCACGGTCATCATCATCACCACGATCCATATCATCACCATGGTCCTCATAACCATGATCCTCATCACCACCATGATTATTAGCCTGTCCTCGTCCATTACTGGACAAAGGTCTCTTCAATGTTATGCCGCGAAGATTGACCATCAGCTCTTATGTATAGCCGTTGCCAGTCACATGTAAAAAATAATAAGTGCTTAATATCTGCAATCGCTTATGCATTAAGTCCTGTCCTTACGTACGTCTGTCTGTCTGTCTCTCAGGACTAATTATCTAAAAAAAACATGGAAATATCAAGCTAAAATTAATATGAAACATCCCGATCAACAATACACTAAATCTGCGGAAAATTCGTCTTCTGAATCAACAAAAGGAGGTTGGTTGGTGGGCAAAATCGTGTCAAATTCAATTGCTTTTTTTTTTGGTTATTTTTTTAAATTCAGATTATTTTAAGATTTACTTCTACTTTCCGTAACAAATGTCAGCTGTACGCGTAATCTAATAATTTGAAAGTCTACTTGTAATAAACAAGAAATTAATAATATACAAAAACCATCAAATAACAACAAGTTGATAAATAGAGTAATATGCTTTTAATTTTCCCTTAGGCATAAGTTATACTAAATTTGCATCATTTTCCATGTTCGTATGCATTATAAAATTCCACAGCCAATTTTCAATTACTTAGGCAAAGCTGTATCCTATATTACTATAACGATATTAATATATGGACTTAAAGAATGTCGATGTTAAAACTGGAAAGTAACGATTGTTGTACTTTTAGTGTAAATTTTATCTTCAAAAATCGTTTTCTTGAGTATTTTGTCGGCTCTCCTCAGCCAAACTAAATCTAAATATATTTCTGAGCCAATGGTAATAAGACTTACATCATAGATTCACTAGACATTTTTTTTTTGTAATTTTGCTACTAAAATAAAAATAAAAAGAATAATTTGAATTCGATTCATTTCATTCAGCTGTACTTTGCATTTTTTTGTAGTTACCATTATCATTATTTTCCCCTTTATATATATGGTTTTTTTTTTCCAGATCAAAAATATTTCAAATATCAATATTTTTTTTAGGATTCATAACTGAAACTACTGTACCTACCTACCTACCTTACGTATGTCTCTATTTGTATCTATTGCTACACCGTGATCATTTCCACCATTTACCAACCAATAGCCATTATTTCACACCGATTTAAAAGTTTTATTTTATAAGAATTTTGCTTCGTGTCTCATCGTAAACACATTTATACTAACATATTTGTTAAAATGAATATACTTAATTCTAGTCGTTTGGGAACGGCTCGCTATGAATTTATTCCATTCCGGTCAATTACAACAAGTTAAAAGAAATACTTTAATATCATTTCAAATTTCGAAAAATCAATCAATTCTTATTCATTTTCTTTAATGAGCTCAAAAATGACTTCACTAACCTGATTCTTAAGCTCCCTTTTTCCTTAAACTCGAGTATTTTGCATCCATTACCCTTAACCTCTGGTATTATCCGTCCATTACCATTAACCACGGGTAACATCCATCCATTATCCTTAACTTGAAATATCATCCATCCATGATCCTTAACCACGGGTAACATCCATCCATTATCCTTAACCTGAAATGTTATCTATCCATTGCCCTTAACCTCGGGTATCATCCATCCATTATCCTTAACCTGAAATATAATCCATCCATCACCCTTAACCTCGGGTATAATCCATCCATTATCCTTAACCTGAAATATAATCCATCCATCACCCTTAACTTCGGGTATAATCCATCCATTACCCTTAACCTCGGGTATAATCCATCCATCACCCTTAACCTCGGGTGTAATCCATCCATTACCCTTAACCTCGGGTAAGATTAAAATGATTAAAGACGAATGATATGGGACGAATGATGAGGGACGAATGATGAGGGATGAATGACGAGGGACAAATGATGAAGGATGAATGCTTAACTCCTTAACCTCGGGTGGCATCCATCCTCAAACCCTTTCCTCGGGCATCATCATCCCTAAACCCTATCCTCGGGCATCACTCAACCCCAAACCCTATCCTCGGGCACCATCCGCCCCATAAACCCTATCCTCGGGCACCATCCGCCCCATAAACCCTATCCTCGGGCATCATCATCCCAAACCCTATCCTCGGGCATCATTCATTCTCAAGCCCTATCCTCGGGCATCATTCAATCTCAAGTCCTATCCTCGGGCATCATTCAATCTCAAGCCCTATCCTCGGGCAATATTATTTTTCATGTTCCTGAAACTCAAACAATATAAGCTTAGACTTGCACACATCATAATAACGTTTTTATCAACCTAATTACATTAACATAAAATTCCTTCAAATTTATGAATTTGAAAATCTATTCAAATAACTTTGACATTCGAAATTCATAAAAATTAATAAGTTAACCGACACTGTATAATCTGGCCATAAATGCACATAAATGATATTTTATCTTTACAATTACACGACTTTTAATCGTTATAAAGTAATAATAACCAAGAATATTAACGCTCCAGAGAAAATTACAAATCAAAACACTCAATCGGCAATAATGGACCAATAAACAAATAAAATCTAAATTTCTACAATTACGTGAAACAGGGCCAATACTTTGACATCATGTTAACAACAAACAAATAGCAAACGGAAAAGAAAGTCAATTGAACAAATAATGAATGCCACCAAAGTTCCCTAAGCTGGCTGGTCCTCACGGGATAAAGAGAATTACACTGTAATATCCTACATTAACAACAATTATCCAAAACCAGGAATAATTATCAAATCACAATATATTTTTATCCCGTAAAAGAAAGGAATTTTTACCATATGTCATAACACAAATAAAAATGAAATACTAATAAATTGAGATAAGAACACATGTACTTTAATTTCATTGGAATATTAGATCCCATAGCTATTACGAATATATCTTCTATGTTTGTGTCTACGTGTTAATAAATTCCTATACCATAGAACAATCTAATTCAAAAATAATACATTCAAAAAGAGACTATTACATTACGAGAATAGCTTTATAACTCTTACAGTAATAGGAAACGACAAGACGACAGTTCTCAATAAAGTGACAAAGCCGGAAGTAAAAACCAATGAAAATATTTACAAATTTCAATTATCAGATAATTCATCAATTCTAAACATACTACACATAAAGAATATATGTAGAACAATTCCGCATGATGATAAAACAAAATCATATTGACGTTGTTAAGACAACAAAATAGTTACTTCACTAATATTATTGTCATCACCTAAACAATTCTAATATCATTTATAGTTAACCAATAGATAGCGAAATACAATATCCTCTATACGATGTAAAAACTTTCCAAAGAATGACAAAAACAACGAAAGAAATATTCCAGATATGTAATAAATAAATTTGAATATACCCATTATAAATATTTTAAAATAAGTATTCCAGAAAGTCTTGATAACTGAAATTATTCATGATCAATGAATGTCATATATCTTTAAACGTGTGAAATATCATGGTGTCAAATATCTTTAAATTATCACCCGTATAAGTAAATACTCTATTGGAAGATCTAATATCCTATCGATCACGTCTACCAACGTATATGCTATAAGCAATTGTATACTTCTTTTAAAGTATATCTTAAACAATCTCAAATTCTAAATTTATCAACTACCCTCAAAACTGAAATGTTACGTAAGTACTATAAAATGGAAAATGTTTAGGTATGCACATCATCCAGTGTATTCTCAAATTATCCAACCTTCCAAATTTATCCAATAATTCCCTTCATAAAAAAAACACTCTGGCTGTTATAAAGGTTATCAATCACCACACAACGAAAAGTTCGAAGTACAAGATTTCTATGTATCGTCATCAGTAAACTTTAACTGTTAAAACTATTTATTAAATTTCCATTGAAGATCTTTCATTTATCCGTTTGTTGTTTGTTTGATGTAAAAGAAATAAGAGTAACTAAAAACTATAATTAGAATAGCAACACTCTGCTTATATTCAGAATAGAAAAATTAAAAATTATAGAGAACTCAATTTACATACAAATTATTCAGCTAATCTTTAAGGAGTAAGAAATATGAGAGAAAAGAAAAAAAACAATATATATATGGTCTACTTACACTTTATGAGCGTGGCAGGAAATTTTGTATATCCTTTCGTAATCCCGCTTCTGAACTGTTAGGCGAACCAACAAATCAGACACAAAATCCAACTTTTACAATAAATTTATTTACACTTGCTATATACACATATACTCTCGTAGTCACAATATTGAAATATGAATTGTAATGACAAGTTGCCTTGACAATATCTTAGAACGTAATGAACACGAGTGCCGTGTCGTTTGCGCTTATATTGGAAATCCACCGGAAAAGACGCAGCACACTACCGCCACTTAATACAATCGATAATGGAAACAACATCAAATGACGTACTCGTAATTACAGTGACACCTATTACTACATTATAAGTAACTTATGCTAACAGTATTATAATTGTTTTCTCTATCTACCCTACCATATATAACACATGAAATTCAATGCAAAAATTCATAATCTTCAAAAGAAAAAACATAAAACCAAGATATCTATCCAATGGAAAGTGGGCTTAAAACGGCCGTGTCGGCTTTATTTCACTATTCAACAATCGCTTTGTAGGCGAATCCACAACGTACGATACAAATTTAGCGTTTTATTGCTAGCAGCGGGCGATGGATATTGTAATACACTTTGTGTTTGAGGTTTATACTGAAAGGTATAAAAATCTACCTATATATTTCTGTTTTTATTTTCTTTAGGTTCACGCTTTATCTCGATTGTAGCAGGGTAAGCAGGGTAGGTCCTCCCTACCTAGTGTCAAAATACTCCGCTCTCAGCTTTCTTAAGTGCAATGATTACCTTGTTAAGAATAATGTAAAAGTCGTATGTACTTCCCGTGGACCTTACGATTGTATAATCATAAAATCGGTACAGATCTCTAGGTTTGGTCCGACTCGCACTTGACCGATTTTAATTGAAATCAAATGCTTTAGACAATCTTATCTATTTTAAATTGTATTATAAATTTCATAAAGCATTAGTAATATAATATTTTAAAATTAAACAAGAGTATTTAGATATGTAGTTTAAAGAAGTCTACTGGGGTGATTAATATAAGTAAAAACAAAAAAAAAACTAAAAAAAATACTAAAGAGTTGTTGTTATTTTTGTATAAAATATTTTTCAAAAAGATCCTTAATTATACCAAAAAAGATAGAAAATATAAAAATTAAAAAAGAAAAGGTAAATATGTTGAAAGTGTACACAACTCGATTAACATATGGAAAATCGCGTAAATATTCTTTCATATTTATTATAGCATGCAGTTGCAGACAAGCTCTCTATAAAGAGAGCAGTCTGTGTGAACATGCATAGGGCCGGAATCGAACTCAGAACCATTGCCTTAATTCTTATAGTAAAGCCAATACACCAACATAAGGCTTGCAATATAAATTGAAATTATGAACTATATAACAATACTTTGAATATTTTTTAAGTAAATGCATATATATTTTTGGTTTGGTTTTTTGTTTTTCAAAATAAGCAAAGTGAACATAATATTAAGACACTCCGTTCTTCACTCCCTGCCATGTGGTAAAAGCGTGAAAGTAAAAAAAACTTTCTTTTGTTAAGCATATAGCAGAACAGGAAGAGGGAATCTAGTGTTAAAGCACTCTGTTTCCTTCTTTCCGAATGGCACACCGTAATGAATGCCATAATTAACTCCGCGCTTTATCTCTTAGCAGAGATGATAATCGAACCCACAACAGCCGCGTTTACAGTCAAACCCCTATATACATTTTAATATTAAAATATCGCTTTTTAATATCTATCAAGTATCTCAGTTTGATAACTGTGAGAGTACTTTACTTTTCTAGTGCGCTTTCAACCTCGCGGGGAGGCAATCAGAAGTTCTTATTAATTGTCCCCTCAAGTTCAGAGAACTCTGGAAAGGATTTTTGACGATTTTATTTTTTTAAATTTCCTTTGAAGATACTTTTACAGCTTCATTTGAGCGTAATTTGTTCGGAGTAAATATTTAAATTTCAATTTAACGATTGAGTCTTTATTGTCATTTGAGTTTAATTTAATTTTTAAAACTAGCAAAATATAAAAATATGGCAGAGAGAACCTCATAAGAAATAGAAATAATTTATTCTCCCGAGTAGGAATCTAACTCGCACCGTTCAAATTCAGTGTGCCGATGATTTCTTTTGCCATTTAAACACAGCACTTTGTCCCTAATGCAAAAATAAGGACAAAATAAATATATTTCTGTGCCAGCCACACGCAAAGCATTCATTATGAAAGGAATTTGTAAATGACCAGATCGTTTCATTTCTTTTATAATAAATGACTTAAAACGTAACTATTATTTGCGTAGAAGACGTGGGGTAGATTTATGTTTGGACGCGATGAACGTAGGTTCAAAAATCACTCTTAGAATATTTTTATATTTCTAAAAATGGAGATGATTCTTAATAACAGGTGCTTCTATCGTATCCTACTATATGAACGGTAAACTTTAAAGGTAAAAAAGTTTTAAAACAATATTTCTTTTCACTTATTGAATGAACTATTTTCATTTCTTCGTTCTTATAATAAGAAAGGATGCGGCGTTGTATTCTGCCTCTCAATACCCAATGTCTCGAAAATTGAGCGTTACGTGAGGTAGGAGCCTTAAACTCTACATAGGATGTCAAAAGCGTATTTTAAAGAAATAAAAAGTAAACATATACTGTGCCAGTAAACAAAACAGATGAGCTGAAAACAAGAGGCCGTCAAACAACATCACCCATTTTAAACCTTTTAAAGTAATTATACTTAATTCACGCGGATGTGGACTTTTAATTAAAATTTTATTGTAATTTTCACGAAATTGGACCATGAAGGCGAAAACAGCAATATAAACATTCATACGATTATCGTTTTAAATCCGAATCCAGTCGACATTATGTAATGGAGTTGCGGCGTTAGGTTCTGAAACTAAACGAACAAACTTTATTTATACTCAAGAATTTTTACTGTATTTATATCGTTAAGTACAAGATAAACGAATACAAAGAGAAATTCATATTAATAAAAAAAATATACTGGTGAAAGTAATCTCCAAAGCATAAAGTAAAGAGGCACGACTTTTTCCATTGTTTCAAACGCCTGATGAAATTTAAATAGCAATAACGTATAACAGTACTATTCTTGGTTATAACATATTGGTTAACCAAACATACATACAGTTGTAATAATAGAAAAACAAGTAGTTTTATCAATCGACACTCAAATCTCTGATCTTTAGGAAATGTAGGCAAGATTATAATCACTTATTCTCGACGCGTTTGACAGTAAGCAATAGATACATAGTTATAAAAAATACGGTGGTGCTATTGATACACAATGTATGAAATTAGACAACTGACTAAAGAATCCAGCCAATCGTGGCGCAGGGGGGCAAGTGTGTGACTGCGACTGGTTGTGGGTTCGATTCCCCCTCGAGGTAATGAATTATTTATTTAATTTTTTATTTTAACTTATTCGCTTTGGTGTCGAGGCAAAGCGCGGCGTTGAGCTCCGCCTATCTACACGCAATGCCTTCAGAATTCGGCGAAAAATGTGTGAACATTAGGTTCCGCTTACCTACCCTGCTGTCTGTGCAAAATATAAAACACAAGCACAAAATTCAATCAAACTCAACATTCCTATTTCAAGTAATAGTACTTGATAAGTAATTTAAAAGAAATAAATGTTACAAAAAAAAATGTAACATTTATTTCTTTTAAATTACTTATCAAGTACTAATGCAAGGTGTTTACTCAACGCCATGGCAGCGGATCGTATAAAAACCCTATAAATCTCACCCGAGATCCTCCCGAAGTGCTATTACGACTGACCGCCACTTACGGCGCGTTAAGATATGGTGGGGGAAGATTGATTTATGATTGCTTAGAAGAAATAACTGCACTCAAAATAAAGCTACTTTTCAAGTTCAGTTTAATTAATATATGTATGTATAATAAAGATTTTTCTTGTAACCTTTCTTCCCATTAATTGTGAATGGCAACATAAGCATGAAAAAGTAAGGCGGATCACGGTGTTATTTTACGCAAATTATAAATAATCAACAGAACTCAATGCCGCGCTTTGACTTGCTACCACAAGATGATGATGACTACACAATCGTGGTCGTCGTGGCGCAGAAGCACAAGCGTGCGATTGTAAACACAATCGTGGGTTCAATTCTCATTCTAGGGAGTGAAATATTTAATATTTTACGCGGTATTGAATTCTGGCACTCAACATGCAATGCCTCAGATATTCAGCGAAAAAGGGGAATGGAAGTGTCTGGGAACGAAGTATCCTTACACTAAGTTCCCAATTCACGAGTGTCCATCAATGCTTGTACCTTTTCTACATTGGCGAGCTACTCTCGCCCCTCTCCGCCCGGTGACGCTGTTAAGACCATCCTAGGTCAACAGCAATAAAGTCCATTCGAAAAAAAATAAAACTAAGTCCTTAGGTTCCCTTTGCTTACCGTTCTTTGTGCGAGATACAGAGGGAAACTAAAAAACTACACAATCCAGTAGTTACTCCAAATAGAATATATATATACCCCTTATATTATATTAATAAAATTATTACATGTTACAAAAGAGGAAATTATAGGCAAAATTCCTTTATATAAACGCATAAAGCGCCTATTAAAATAATTTTGCAATTGCGTTCATAAGCTGAGGGAGATGTATAAGTGAGGTATGAATTCAACATAATTATTATTATTAATATGTAATAAAATTTTATAGATATTTCTAAGAGGCCAGCCGTGGCGCAGGAGCACAAGGTATGCGGTATGGTCGTGGGTTCGATTTAATATTTCCATTTTTTCATTCTGGTGTCGAGGCAAAGGGTGGCGTTGAGTTCCGCCACTCACATAGCATACAATGCCTCCAGAATTTGGCGGAAAGTGGGAAGCTGTCTGTAAGTGCGACAGATCGTGGGTTCCATTTAGACTCCAGGGAATGGAATATTTAATACTTTTATGTCTCTGTTCTGGTGTCATGGCAAAGCGCGGCGTAGAGTTCCGCCACCCACATAAAACACAATACCTCCAAAATTATGCGGAAAGTGGCAAGCTGAATGTCTTAATACTGGGCTTTCTCAGTCTGTATTTTTTTCCCATTTTACGAGTTAAATTTTTTACTATAACTATTTTTTTTAGTATACATTGAATTCTTTCTCAAGTGTTTTCAATTATAAATGTTTCCTATGAATTACATGTAAAAATCTTATTTACTCCTTTATCTAATAACCCTAATATTAATCGAGGCAGTCGCAACGTGGCGCAACAAACTTAGTGTTGAGACACTTCATTCCCCATGCACCGCCCAATTTTCGAGACATTGCCTGTGGATTGGCAATATTGGCAAACGTAGAACCGTAGCATTACACTCAGACGTCCCATACCACGATATCCTCTAATCTGTATACAATTCATAAAACGAACACCAACTGTATACCATTTTTATGAAACTATTCTATTCTATAACTATTCTAGGCGTAGTTGTATGGTCAGCCATCAATCACTGTTAGGGTTCCCGGACATCCATCTTCATATACCATTATTAGTTCCACACTTTGTTTAGTAACAGCGTTCGCTGTCTAACGTTGTTATTTTACTTGTGTTTAACTAAATCAGATTTAATCATTTGTTTTAACTAAGGTGTAAAAAAAATATTATTAAATATGATTTAGTTGGTCTATTTAGGTTGGTTGGTTAAACCATCGTGTCGCACACGGAGAGTGCCTGATGTAGACGTCACAAATGTAATTGGTTTTCGCTGCTATGGCAAGATAAAGTGTGGCGTTGAGTTCCGCCAGTGACACGACAACAATCTCTCGAAAATTGAGCATTAAAGAAATATTAAAGTTACGCCCATGTATGAGTTGGCCATACATGAACTAAAACAGCTGTATTTATATGTATGTGTATAAGTAGTGAATCGTCCGGATTAAACCGACTTAGATTAGAGGTATTTGCTCTAGAATTCAATTATCACGGAATACGATGCAAGCTGAATGGTGAATTAAATTTTAACTGAATGTAAAAATCTCATTTGAATCTCTTACAAATGTTAATACAAAACTAGTTTAAGCTACTGGGTTTTTAAAAGTTTAAATACACTTTGAGTCGTTAAATTTAACAAATGTAGTCCGAACTAGGTGTTTCCCGCTTTGCCTAGTGTAGGGTTGTCATGAAAGTGATGTGTCTATACTTATAATTAAGTTGTAATGGATAGGTCAGACACCTACCTATACATGGAAGATATATAAGAAAAAAAATATATTATTGGTGGTATTTTATAAAGTAGTAAAACCAAATACAATGAATTTTATAATGATTGTCTGCTTGTCCGTGCGTTTGTTTACGCTAACCTCGGCGGCTTAACCAATTTAATTCTCACTATTGTATTTTAGCAATCTTCCTTTAACATTTAGTGTTTGTTTTATTTCAATTGGTTTATAAATAAAAAGAAAGAATATTGTTCGACAAAATTGTATTAAGTTATTTATTTATTTATTCTTTATTGCACATATTTTTAAAAATAAAAAAAAACATGTACAATAGGCGGGCTTAACGCTTAAAAGCATTCTCTACCAGCCAGGTGTGCTCGACTTAATTTAAATCAATAGATAAATGTGCAAACAAAAAAAATACAATACAATATGATATACACATACATAAATATATAAACTATAATAAAATAAACTACATAAATAGTATATACGTTTGTAAATATATAATTAGAATATACTGTAATTTACTGTTTTATTAAATCACCGCGCTTTGCCTCATTACCGGAGCGAGGAAAAGAAAATGTTAAATATTCCATTCCGCGGGTGGGAGTCGTAATTATAATTACTATTAATAGTATTTTCTAAATTATAATAAAATAAAATAAATCAGCTTCACGCTGTATCCCGCACACAGCAGGATAGGCAGAGGGAACCTAGTGTCATAAGACACCCCGTTCTCCACTTTCTGCCGAATTTTGGAGGCATTGCGTGTTGAGTGGCAGAACTCAACGCCGCGAAAATTCTAAATTATAATTAATCTATAAAATTATTTAGTAATTAACTAGATTACGTTAGTAGCAAGCACTCACGCTTTTTCCCGTATAGCAGGATAAACAGAAGGAACATACACTTTCCTATTGTTGTCCAATTTCCACGCGAATTCGATGCATTAATTGAGCCCGGTTCCCACTTTAAGAGGAGTGGAGCCATTAAGGACTATATTGAGTTTGGAAGACTAAACTACATGCTTGTATTTCCACCAATAAATAGTGGGGCGAAAAGGAGCAGGGAGAGTTAAAATGAACTCGCTCAGTTCTAATCAGCGGGGCGAGGGAGTTACAAAATACAAAAATCTTTTGTGGTGGATAAGTAAGCTTATTTTATTTGAAAAGGAGTCCGTTCCGCCTAAGCACTACCCGCTTATTTCTCTTCCGGGCTCCACAACCAATTATTATATAAGAAACTATACAATAGTGTATAATAGTTTTTGAATAAAGAGCTAGAATGCTGTGTATATCATTTAGTTAAGATAAGGCCCACTTGATATTAAGTAAAGGCAGGAATACATTGCACCACATGTATTTAGGTAATAATTTTTTAAGCGTTTTGTTGCTCTCTTTTTAAAATGATGGTAGAAAAATAGCATTAAAATGACCTCTTACAGATCTTGAGAAACTTGTTTTTTTTCTTATCTCCCACTGCGTTCCGCATATATGTAGCCGGGTAGATTATGGGAACCTAAAGTTAAGATTCTTGTTCCCAACGCACCGCCCAAATTTCGACATACTGCATATTGAGTGGTGGAGTTAAAAGTTGCGCTTTGTCTTTTTACCAAAGCAAAGAAATTCAAATAATTAATTTCTCTGATTGGGCATTGAACCCTCAACCACCGCGTTTACAGATATTGTACCGCTGTGCCACGACTATCTCGATTTTAATTATTAAAAAAATAACTTAAAGAGTTCTACTAAATAACTACATTAATTCTACTCGTGTGTACCATCCTCACAGATAAGCTCTGTAACCCCATATGCGGTTATGGCAGGTCGTTTAGCCGCTGAATTCTTGTAGGTAGTAACATCATAATAGTGAACTATAATAATATTTGCTTTGTTCCTAGGAAAACTGAGGTGTTAGTAGTTTCAAGAAAGTTCTTTAAATTTTTATTGTTATTTCTCATTTTCTTTGGTTTGAAATAGTACTCTGGAGAGGCAAATGCTTTTAGTCTGAGGAAAATACGAGAAGATCAACTTTAATCATTCTTTTCGATCAATTTGTAGGTGAAGACCATCATGGCGTAGCGCCACAGTGTTTGTATAGTAAACGTGGCGGTTGTATGTTCAATTTCCACTTGAAATAAATTAATTTTATTTCTTCGTTTTGGTAACAAGAGAAAGATCAGCGTTGGGTTCTGCCACTCAACACCTCAAGAATTCGGCGGAAAGTAGGGGATAGAAGTCTTAATGGGAGTGTCTAAACTCTAGGTTTCCAGGTTCCCTCTGCTTACCATGCTACGTGTGGCATACAAAGTGAAGCTGTATTCTAAAATATATATATCTCTCGTTATTTCGTTTTGACCACGAGAGGAAAGTCGCGAGTAAAATATATATATGTTTAAAATTATTTAAGCTTACTTGATAGTAAACTTGGGCGAAAAAAATATATAAAAAAGTACTTAACCCTTCAATACATTTCAGTTACTTCGTAAAATGAAGCTCCAGGGAAAGAAAGCCTTACCTGTAACAAAATAGAACATTTATATTATTTTTATGGTCCAACGTGGAGAAAGTGAATGTTAATAACAGTTTATTATAAATATAAATATTACGCTTTTGAAATAATAAGCCGGATATGATTTCTAACGTCGACGTCGATGTTGTAGATAAGATGTTACGGTTGTCTGCCTGGTTGTAGGTTCAATTACTATACGACATATTGTAATCCAGTTTTCTAATGCACTAGCTATTTCTGACATTTATATATATTTAAAATGTTCTTAGACTCATATCTATATATCTATGAATAAAAACGGCATCTCAAGATCGATATAAGATTTGAGAGCAATTTATAAATACGAACTCTGATATCCGAGTTAGCACTGAGTGGAGGTATAATGCTACAATAAAATTAATAAAGTGATGTAGTATAGTCTAGTATAACAAATATCTACTATATTTGAACTCTACATTATATCACGGGCACTTATGTAGAATATATCAATATATAATAATCGAATCTCAAATGAATTGCAAAACCATTGTTTCAATTAATAAACATTCAATTTCAATAGAAGAAAAACATAGCAAGTTTCATTTAAACACTAATGGAAACTTGTTTTATTGTGTCTATTCTAACAAAGCGCTGAGTATTAGCGGTTAGATCCAACCGACAATCTAAGCACCGTTCTGAAGGATCTTTTCTATTTAAATCTTAAGCTTCTTTCTTTTATCTGTTGATCTTTATTCTTTGGCTACCCCAGAAAGATGATTACTGCATACCTCTTTCGCCCCGTCCACTGTCATCAACCTCTTCATACAAATCCTCGAGGTAGTTCTCATACTTTTTCTTGACTTTTCATCCAGTATCATCGATACTATGTTCTCGAAGGTCAACCGAGGACTCCCGCTGCGTCTCTAACTCATTCTTACTCCATAAAGATTTTACCGTTCTTTCGTTACTCATTTTCTTGATGTACCCAAAACCACCCGAGCATGTTCTTCTATTTTTGCCTGTGATATCGGAGAAATATTCTTGTGACACATCACTTGGCCCTCTCCTGTCCACTCATTTAAGGCCATAATAATTAATCTCACTTTTACTCCAGCTTCACGCTTTATACCGCACATAGCAGGGCAGTCAGACACAATCAAGTGTCCGTTCTCCTTTGACATTGCCGTCAACCTCAATCACTGTAAACGACAGCCTCAAATAATTTAGTTTTTCCAATGTTTTAACATCTCGGATCTGAATTAGATCCGATACGAAATAACAGCAAAATTAATAATTAATAATAATATTATTAATAAAACTTTAATAATAAAGTTAGTAACTTCCTCCAATAAAATAACACAAAGTTGAAACAAACAGCAATACTAATTTAAAGTTTAATTAGATACATTTTAAGTAAGTACTATGCACTAATGACATCGCGGTTTGGCAAGAGCCGTTTGATTGCAAAAAACCTTATCTGAAGCAACCTAAAGATAGCTCTGTATCAAAATGTGAATACAAAAAATATGTTATTTAGAAAAGACTAATTCGTAATACACGAAAACGCTTCTTTTACCAAATTAAGAAAATAAAAATGTTTTATTTACCCGAATGGGAATCCAACCCACAATAGTCGCATTTACAATCACTTGTGCCATTGGGCCAAAATAGTCAGAAACAGATGATTCTATTTACAAAAAAAAAATAAAGAAACCAAATTCAAGGGAACAAACGTGGGAAATTCCAAATTACACTTCCAAAAGGTGACGAACAACAAAACTCATACTAATAACAATATTTCAATGTACATCTTAATTTAGCACAGTATCAATCTCTATATTTTTGTTTAACAAACACGAACAAAACTTTTATTAACCTGTCCGTCCTGTACAAGCCAAGCTTCATCTCTATATATAATAAGACAGTAAAAATATTTTGTCTGTACATTTAGTAATTTTGACTGAAATGGATAGAGGGACACTTAAAAAGACTAATAGAAAGCAAAAAGATTTTTTTTGAATTTCTTGTCTGTCTGTCTGTCTGTCTGTCGACATATTGTTGTCCGCATTTTTCTCTGAAACTACTGAACCGATTTACTTGAAAATTTCACCAATTGCTTTGTTTTAACTCAATTTAGGTTCTAAAGTTTGGTTCATCAAAATCGGTTCATTAAAAAAAAAGTTATCGTCATTTGAATGAACTCAAGGCATTAGCTTGCCAGCGAATGTTATATAGAAATCGCGCTGGTATGACCCTGGCTAAAGAATGATATTCGAAACGTCTTGATTATATGACTGTTGATAAAAATATATATTTTTGAAGCACTATTATACAATATTTTATACAATAAAGTAAACAATGCCAGTCGTGGCGCAGCGGCAAGAAGTGTGACTGTAAAACCAACTGGTTGTGGGTTCGATCCCCACTCAGCTCAGATACAGCGTGAAGCTGATTTATTTATTTATTTTATTTTATTATAGTTGTCAATCAATTCTGCTTAAATCAATAATCATGTATTTTAAGCGGGCGAAGCCGTGGGCGGGCCGCTAGTATAATATAATTGCTTCAGACACCAATAACTGATCTTATTTCTGAGAGAGTAAAAATAACTTTTAAGTGAAGTCGAGTTCAGAAATAAGAAAGCAGTTGAAGAACGTTCCGAAGCGCAATTTTCATTTTATACAGCTATATGTTGAGTTCTCCGTGACTGTAATTAACACTAAGGTGGGTAGGAGATCCTTTGATCTCATATTCATTTTTAAATTTAAATAAACCTTTTAAAATTTTGTAAAATGCTAAATTATGTTTAAATATAAGAAATAAGGACGTGATGTTTGTGGGTTTGAAGAACAAACTGGTATTTTTCCAATTACTTAGATTAATTCTGTCACCTAAAATATAAAGGGCGGCAGAAGTTGAGTATCTAAAGTAGAATTTGCAAAAGAAATCAATATTTATTTATGAGTTTCCTTTGCTAATTTATTTAAATTATAGGAAAATATAATAAAAATGCTATAACGAACAGTATTTTTTATCATGATGTAAGTGAATTTATATTTATTTCCTGGCCCTCTCTTCTTCTTCTTCCTAGCTAAGATTAGATTCAGTTTACTTACCTAACTATGCAGAAAAAGGCATGAAGCTGCTATTTTATCAATTAAAAATTAATGTTTAAATAGTCACAAAACATATAAAAACATTCTAAATATATACATTGGTATAAAAATATTAATGCGTAATTTTTTCATGCGTTAAAAGTTACGCGACATATTTAATATGAGAATTGAACATTTTAATAAAAATCGTGCTCTTAAAAATAAAATATGAAAAGCTTCTAACAACTGCACATACATATAAGCTACATTAAGTATAAAAACTATTAGCAAATTAAAACTTTTCAAATAAAATAAAAATCACGTACACAACACTCAACAAATGGTGGGTTAACAAGTAAATGATATTAAAATATTTAATTTATGTTCCTATTTCGCTATTCGATTTTAAACTTGTTTGGGCTTGAGAAAAAAATAATGCTTCACGCTGTACCCCGCATCTAGCAGGGCAGACAAAGAGAACGTAGTGTTAAGACACTGCTCCGTTTCTTCCTTTCCGCACAATTATTGGGAAATTGTATTGAATTGCCGAACTTAACACCATGCTTAATCTTGTTAGCGGAACGAGTTAATGCAAATAATTCTCCCAAATAAGAATCGAACCCACAACCGTCGAGTTTAACGTCTTGCTACTTCAAAACCCGACTGCATAAACTAAATCAATATATATATCCAGTAACACTCGCACCATCAACACAATCCAATGACGTGTTATCAGATCAAAATTGAGTTTTGTATGTCAGTTCCTTTGTTCCCATACAAAGGAACTTGCATAGGTATGTACGTATTTACATACATATACAAAAATATAACCCTCTTTTTGGGCACCGCCACAGTCGGGTAGAGTAGGATGAGCATTAAAATAGTAAAAACCAATAACTAATTAGAAAAATAACTAATAAACGCCGTATTTTGGATTTCCCAAAGCGATTACTGCACCTCTTCAGTTCCAAAAGTGACATCGTTACCACTAATGTTCAGGTTAATACGTAAATAATAGATATTTATTGATAATATCCAGTTACATATATATAGTCATTATAGTTCAATTTATTTATTATTGTATTGATATGACAGCAGACAACATGAAGTACATTGTGAGTATTAAAAAAAAAATTTTTTACTAGCCTAAGTTTTATTTTACTAGCCTAAGAAGCGTGTGTAAGCGCAATAGATTGTAGGTTCGATTTCCACTCGAGGAAATGAAATGTTTAATATTTTCATTTCTTCGCCCTGGTGTCTAGACAAAGCGCGGTATTGAGTTCCGCCACTCAGCAGTCAATGCTTCAAGAATTGGGCGAAAAGTGTGAGCAGAAGTACCTTAATGAAGAATGGAGTGTCTTAACACTAGGTTCCCATGTCCCCTCAGTAAATCTAAATAAAAAAAAAACTTTAGAACGACGAAGATCAGATAACTATTAATGTAATTTAAAAAACTATATATCTTTTAATTTTTGAATATTTTTCGTAGAACAAAGAAAATTTTAATTAATTTTATATTTACGTCGCTTACTGTGTACTTTTTCATAAATATTCACATTTATAACAAATCTATAATTTTTTCGGTATATAGAGTATTTTCCTGAAAACCCTCACATGATATGTTAAATTTTATAAATCTTCTTTCAGATATTTTTCATCATACTTTGCTTTGCTAGTCTGAACGCTAAGCCTTATTTCGGGCTAGGCGGAGCTGGTCTAATTGGACAGCAGATTGGTGCTGGAATTGGGTCCACATTAGGAGCTGGAATTGGTACGAGTATAGGACTTGGCCTGGGAGGTGCCCAAGCGATTGGCCAAGGAGCTTTAGGCCTCGAAACTGGTTTAGCCAATGGACTTGTCACAGGATTGGGAGTTGGCAGTGGAATTGGCCTTGGAGGTCTAGGGTTAGGGGGAGTAGGTCTTGGAGGTATAGGGGTTGGTGGTCTGGGAGTTGGCGGTATAGGTCTTGGTGGTGTAGGCCTGGGAGGTGTAGGTCTGGGAGGTGTAGGACTGGGATATGATGACATCGGAATAATATAAAACGTATTTTTAATTAGATATATAGTGAAAATAAACGATATGAAAGTAACAATATTTATTTTATAATTCTCATGTGTATCAAAAATAATTTAAAAGTTTTTAATATAGGAACATTTCTAAATTTCAACAATAAATAATTTAAGTTAAAAACATAAATACATATCTATACTTACACTCTTCCTCCATGTGAATCATGGGAAAAAGTCTATATTATCTATACTAATATAATAAAGCGGAAGAGGAGAGAGTGTTTTATAAATAAGTCATAATAAGGCATTTTGTGATAAAAAATAATAAATTTAAAGGTGACATGTCACCATTTTTTTAATTTGACGAAGATATTGAAACTTACGAGTGAAAGTTATTCCATCATCAAGGAAATTTTATGAAGATAATCTTTAGCTTTTATAGCACGTAATTTGGACGTATACTTTTCGAGAAAACGTAAGATCAAAATAATTCAACACCCTGTTTACGGCCATAAGCCTAGGCTCGAGTCGGCCACGGGGCGCCCTTGCCGCTGATGACATCCTTGCATGGGGCCACGCATGCATGCACTTGTACTTTCTCAAAATGATAAAAATAAGTTTTTCGTGATTGAATGTATAAATTATTTAATCTATCTGTTGGCAGATGCAAATGCAGCACAATAAAACAATTATAGGTGATATTCGGGCGAAGCCGCGAATAGACTAGTATATAGATAAAGTATAAACTGACTCATGGTTGTATATATGTATGATTTTTTTTTACTACTTAACATTTTTTACACTATAATAAAAATAAATATAATAATTTTCTATTAACTTTTTCTGAAATGTTGCAACTTAATACTTAAATACTCTTAATCATTATTAGAAAAAGGTTAAAATGTAACATTTTCTATTAAATTATAAATACTTTATGTATTTATAATTATAGTTATCTTTCTGCTATTTTTATAAATTAAATAAAGTTTAATTTATAATACCATAAATATAGATGTTATTTTAATTTTCTATTAAGGCTAAAGTCAAACTTGGATAAAATTATAACATGTTTTTTGTCTGTATACAGTAGAGTGGGCAAAGGGATTCTGGGTACCTAGTTTTAGGAAACTATTTTGTCCGTTAAAATATTTCCGTTCCCCTCTATCCGCTAAATTGAAGTGAAAAAAGAAGTGTTATTGCGTATTCAGTGGCGAAACTCAACGCCACGCTTTGCCTTAATAATAATGACCGACAATATAAATAATAATTCCGCTGTGGCGCAGTGGAATAATGTTTTACTGTATGCGCGATGGTTGCAGGTTCTAATCTCTCTGGACTGGAAATATAACTAATATAGTATTTAATTAGTTTAGATTTTTTTAACGTATAAAAATATATTTTGATATTTATTTTTTATCAACATTTGTGTTATTTGGTTAATAAAATGAACTTTAAAAAATATATATTTTATTATACTTATTTGAAATCGATCTCACAATTATAGAACCAGATACCTAAGTGGGCTAAGATTTACCAAAAATATTCAAATATATTAACAATATTCATATTTCACTTTCAAACTTACTCTTTTTAAAGTGCACAAATCCACAGAATATCAAAAAATAAATCGAAATTATTTTCCAATCGTAACATTGCATTAATGGATTTTTTTTTAACATTAAATATTTAATATATATTGATATATTTAATATTTTCATTTCGTCACTCAGGTAACGAGGCAAAACGCGGCGTTGCGTTCCGCCACTCAACATACAATGTTTCGTAAAACAAGGAGAAAGTGTGGAACAGAGTGTCTTAACACTAATTTCCCGTTGCCTAATCTACTTTATGTGTGATCATATTTTCACACATGATCGCATATTGATACATTTGAACACACATGTGATCCACTTATGTGACCACACACTCATATTGACAAATTTAAGACTTAGGTCCCGCTATATGCGGGATTTGAGTAGGCTGCATTTTATTTGAGAGGTATTCGTTATATACTCTCATGCCATACCAGAATAAACTTCGGAAAAACAGCTTTGTTGGAGTACTTCCGGTCATCGCTTCCATTTGGACGCGAATCAGTAAACGCTATGCATGCCTCACCCGAAGAAATGAATTTTTATTTATTAATATTAAAATTTCTTGGCTCTGACATTAAGGCAAAAGCTCGGCAACACGCAATGCCTCGAAAAAGTCGGCGAAAATTGGGGAAGGGATTGTCTTAAAATTAGGTTTCCTATATGCGGGTGCAGCAAGTCCCTGTTGTATGCGGGATACAGTAAGTTTGCCACTCAACATACAAAAATTTCTCGGCGGAAAGTGTTAACACTAGTTTACCTTTGCCTACCCTACATTATGTACCACGTATATGTTCCTGTTTAACATAGTCTTGCATGATTTGAATATGAAACGAAGTCAGAATATTTGACTAGTTAGAAAATAAAAGACCATAAAATAAGCCGCGTCAAACTACTTCCTTTCGTCACATCACGAATCAATTGCCAATAGAATCGTAAAGCACTCGTGAAATGCAAAATGAATTTATTATATTTGTCGATTAAATTTGCCTCCCAACCGTTCAGCTCTTGTTGTTGCTAAGTTGATTATATTTGTAATTGGACTTCAAATTGTATTGATAATTACTGAACATTAAAACATTTTATATGTATGCATAATATCTGTTAATATCTGTTATAAATTGCAAAAAAAAGTCATGATATTGTTTGTCAAATAAACAAAAAGTGAAGTGAACAGAACGGAGCATAAGTATATATATATATATACACATGCATACTTCACATCCTTGAGGCCGGTCGTGGTGCAGGGATACAAAGTGTGACTATAAAACCGACTGGTTGTGGTTTCGATGCCCACTCGAGAAGATAAATTTACATTACCATTTCTTCGCTCTGGTTTCGAGGCAAAGCGCCGCGTTGAGTTATGCCACCCAACACGCAATGCCTCTAGAATTCGGCAGAAAGTGGGGAACGGAGTGTCTTAACACTGGGTTCCCTTTGCCTACCCTGTTGTGTGCGGGGTACAGCGTGAAGCTGATACTTCACAAAAATCGAGGGTGTTTCATTTTATTTTCATACATACATATGTATGAAAATAAAATGAAACACAATTATAAAATAAACCACAATTGAGTACAAAATATACTTGGTATCTGAATGTCGATACAGCCGATAATTGATTTCCTTAAGCCGAGACAGATCTGAGTTTGTAATTGATTCAAGCAGACAAATAGTCCTATTAGCGGTAACAAATTGACGTCCCAGTAAGGAAAGCCACTTCCTGATGAATGAGGGAGGGTATTCGAGATGATTAGAATAAAGTCTAATAATAAATCGATGGCTAAACCTAAAAGGTTTGTCCAATATTTATCTTCAATCCAGTGAACCTTAGGGGTACGTAAAGGAAATTAGTGATAAGTCATTCTCCATTTAGGAGGCCAAAGAAGAGAAGACGACGACGACGAAAGAGAAACAAAAGTAAACATATTAACGAATTTAAAATTGAGTACAGGGATTTGAACCCGCGCCTCTTGGACGGTTTCCAAGTCGCGGGCTCCTCCCGATATGTTCAAATTTCATATATTTTCTAAAAAAAAAGTATTTCTCTTTTCTAAGTGTGGAATAACGCTTAAAAACACTAAAATATAAATATCTATAGAAGATAATTCACTTTTATTCGTTTATTGCGGAAGATTACGGCTATTGATGTATCTTTTTCACATAGGATCTGTGTCTGGAAATATAAATTTTCCATTGGGGGCCTGGACCTTAGCCTTGAGGAAATGTTCGTGTAAATGTTTTTTTTTAAATTATATTTATTATATTTTATTTATTATAGTATATGTATTTTTTGTATGTGAATTTCTGGGATGGCCACAGACTAGTCTGGGGTGGGCCTGGTATACACTCGCACGTCTCCCTCTTCATTCCTGCGCCAATCCAAATTCATATACCTAACGACAAATAGTGTGAGGCTACATAAAAATATTTCTTTTGTTTATGCAGCTACAAGTTTTCGCACATTTTATGTTTATACTAACGCCGACTATAGTTCAAATAGAAGCTGCGTGTGTTTAGAATACACCACATGCTTGGAGATTAAGAAACAAAAATATTTTTTTTTATTATAATAATTCGAAGAATAATTTACACAAAGAAAAGCATAGACGAGTCGTAGCACAGAGTTTGTGGGTTCGATTCTCACTGGAGGAATTGAAATATGTTTTATTTTTATTTGTTCTCTTTGGTCGAGGCGTTGAGGTCCGCCGCTCTAATGCCATCAGAATTCGACAGAAAATGGGGAAAAGAGTTTTATTTGGTTGAATGCTCAAACGTTAATCTCAATAACTACTGGGTCGATTTAACCCACTGTTCGACTAGAACTATCTTACTTATTTAGAAAACGTATAAAAATTTGAACGCAGCGGGACTCGAACCCGCGCCTCCTGGAAACCGACCAGGCGCTCTGACCACTAAGCCATGCGTTCAGAGCGCCTGGTCGGTTTCCAGGAGGCGCGGGTTCGAGTCCCGCTGCGTTCAAATTTTTATACGTTTTCTAAATAAGTATTTTTCTTTCGTAAGTGTGGAATAACACTTTAAAAATGTTTAAAAATAGAACTATCTTGGGCACATTTGTGTCATGCACAAGCACAACACTGAAGTATTTCCATTTGACCATGGGAACAAAGCCACGGGTAAAAATTAGTTTGCTAATATTTTTTTTATTCAACTATTACCGATTAATGTTAGGGACTCATAGGCATGATGTGTCTAATGATATAATATTGTAAGCAATATAATATTATAACTTCCTAACAGGTTGTCATTACTAATTTCTGATGTTTAATGAATTCGAAAAATCGTTAAATAATCACTTTTTCTTTGAGACCACTTAGACAGTAATTGTTATTTAATTGGTTTCTCCAGACAGGTGAGTATATAAAGTTTGGAGTTGATATAAGTAATCATTCTGTGATTCCACGTTTCACCATTACCAACATGAAGTGCATTGTAAGTATAGCAGCACACTTTACTATCATTATTTATCAAAATTTGTATATTTACTCGTAAACTCTCCTCCTCTATTACTAACTGTTGCATATTTTATACTTCACAGGTTTTTTCTTTGCTTTTTTGCGCAGTAGCTCTTGAAGCTAAGCCCTATGGACTTGGCCTTGGACTTGCTGGGGTCGGTAGCCAAATTGGAAGTGGAGTTGGGGCTGGAATTGGGTCTGGAATAGGAACTGCTATAGGCACAGGCTTGGGAGGAGCCGAGCTTCTTGGCGAAGGTGCACTAGGACTTGGCTTGGGCACTGTAGGCCTAGGTACTGGTCTTATTAATGGAGTGGGAACAGGAATAGCAACGGGCTTAGGAACGGGCATAGGAACGGGCATAGGTACGGGCATAGGTACGGGCTTGGGCACGGGCTTGGGCACGGGTTTGGGTACGGGCTTGGGCACGGGTTTGGGTACGGGCTTGGGCACTGGCTTAGGCACTGGTTTGGGCACATTAGGTTTGGGTGGTGTCCAAAATGGTGGCCACGCTGGATACGCTCAAGGAGGACAATTCGGCAATAATCGTGTGAATTCCGGCGCAAGCGGTGTTGGCAACCAAGGCTACGTGTCCCAAGGAAATAGTGGCTTCCACAACGATGGACAGCATCACAGCAAAGTCACCTCTGTAAGTTAACATTTAATTAATTTTTCTTCACGCAGCAGCTAGGTTGGTCGAGATAACTACAAAAATATAAATTATAAATTATTTTATCCTCCAGGTTCGATCTTTTTTGAAAATGCATTGTTAATGCTTTCTCAAAGCATCGTAAATTATATGGAAAGCCAAATTCTGAGAAATTGTTAAATAACTTTAAAACAAATCCGTAATTTTGTTCAACAAAATATTTAATACTACCAATAATGATATTTTTTTCCCCAGATCACCCAATCTGAACAGTCCGGCGGTCACAGTATTGGCGGTAACCAAGCTTACAACCACGCTGGTCAGGCCGGTGGCGGTTTCAATAACTACCAAAATGGAGCAAGCAACTTCGGTAGCCAATTCGGACAAGGCGGTGCATCTCAACAAGGCGTCCTTGTTTAAATAAATTTCAAAAATTAATTGAAATAAATGATTCTAAATAAACATATAATGAGTTTTGTTCTAAAATAAAGCTGAAGTCTACATGGAATTACGGCTGTATTCATTACGATATATGTATATTCTTTATTGTATTTAGTAAAAACACCATAGTAATATTGTTGGAAAAGGTGAATTTATCTCCAATAGAGATTTTGTTCAAATAAGCTACATGTGTGGGAGAGATATACTTTGGCGGCTGAAAGTGCAAAAACTAATGTTTGTTATAATTTTTTATTTTAGCTTCACGCTGTATCCCTTTAAAAGCTAGGTAGAACATATAAAACCTAGTGTTAAGACCACCAACCATTACCATAAGGACATTTCTGTCCTCCACTTTCCGCCGTATTTTAGAGAAACTCCGTGTTGACTTGCGTGACTCAACGCCGCGCTTTGCCTCATTACATGAGCAAAGAAAATGAAATATGAAATATTTAATATTTTAATTTCCTTGCTTTTCGAGTGGAAATCGAACCCACAATGTGTCGCGTTAACAATCGTACGCTTGTGCCCCTGGCCAACGACTGGCCTGATAATTACTCAAAAATATAGATTACACAAATATAAATAAACAAAAATATAACTACATTTAAATTAACATAAACAGTATACGTCTACATAGATATTTACAAAATAAAATCTATAAACAAATCAACTTCACGCTGCATCCCACAAACAGTAGGCAGAGGGAATCTAGTGTTAAGAGTCTGTTTTCCGCTGAATGATGTAGGTAACCGTAATGTTTCTTCAGTGGCTAAGCTCAACGCCGCGCTTTGTTTCGATACCTGAGCGAATAAGTTAAAATATAAATTTAAATAAATATTTCATTTCCTCGAGAGAGGATAGAACCCGCAACCAGTCACGTTTACAGGCACATTTTGTGCCCTTGCGCTAGACTCTGCAAAATATCTCTACAAAATACACATCCGAATAATTCCATTTTCAAAAAAGCAAATGTTCAACAACAATTTTTTTTCTTCTTTACGCTGTATCCGGCACACAGCAGGATATGCCTGAACCTAGTGTTAAGACACTCCTTTTCCGATTTTCCGCCCAATTCTTGAGATGGACATTAAAAATGCTACTATAAAAACTTTACTTAACTAAAATAGCATTCTTCATATACATATAATATTAAAAAAAACACTAAAATCAATAATTGAACGGCCCCAAAGTAGGTAACAGCGTGTCTTAACACTAATTTAACAACTTTATTAAATAGTTGACATGTATGAACACTTAATTCTCAAACTTCGAACACATTTCATTACTAATAAGTTATTGAATATTATTTTATTTTAAATTTCAATATAATTATAACGGTTTATGTACTTCAAAGTTACAAATATAATTAATCTAAAATTATAAATATAAAAAATAATAATTTAAAATTAAAAGATTTGCCGTGTGAACATAAACATACAAATACATTTGTTTTATTTCTGTATCGCACGTAAAAAAAACCTACCGTAACGATGAGGAAAATCGGCCAAACGACGCTTGTGAGACGAATTAACATTGGTGTCATAAACTAACTTCAAGGTACTATATCTCTAGCTAGGTAACCAGAGAGTAAATTATTTGATGTTACTAAATATTAAGCTCTTAACAAATAATTAAATAAGAACTAAAAAATAAATAAAGAAACATGAATGAGAAAGTAAATACAATATTGAAATAATACAATTAAACCAAAAAAAGGTAGGCAGGTGGCTATAAAGAGGGTGTTAAAAAATGCTAATCTTCTCTCAGCGATGACAATAAAAGTTGTAATACCTGTGTAAGAATTTTGGTTAATAAAATTAGGATTAGTTGAAGGGATTAGAATGATAGGATCTAGGATAATAAAATAAAATTGGTCAATCTAAACATTTATAAAAAACTGTTTTATAAAGTTTTAACACAATCACAAATTGCAACCAGATTGACATTATTGACGTACCTATGATGATCGACAATCTATATATATAAAAAAAATATTTGTAAAAACAAAAACCCCACTGCATAAAACTAAAAAGAAAATAAATAGTTTATTAGGATTAACAGTCGGGACCTATAAGTAATTCTTCAATCAATAAAATCTTTACCAGGAACCCCGCATAATTTAAAGAGGTCCCGACTGTTAATCCTAATAAACTATTTATTTTCTTTTTAGTTTTATGCAGTCGGGGTTTTTGTTTTTACAAATATTTTTTTTATTTTTCATTTTTTTGTTAGAATTTATTATGGTAATGATAATCATGATATACCTTTTTGAAATCCTGAAATTGAGCGCTTGAATTTGATACCCATATTGTAGTATTCAAAACGAAAAAAGTTTTTTTTACTAAGTCCAATGGCGTACCACAGCCGCCATTATCATTTTTTATTAACGTCACCTATCTAAGAACACTTGGGCTACTAATACAAATCTAACGATACCTCAAATATGTAAATCCGTTCAGCGGTTCTGGAGATACGAGGTAATAAAGAATATTACATACATACAAGATACGCGCGAAAAACATAACCCTTCCTTAGCAGTCGGGAATAAAAGGACTTGTGCTGACTGACTGAGGTAAGACGCACGCAGAGCCGTAACCGCTGATGGTATAAACGTGAAATTTGGGCAGATGTTTATTTTCATATTCTGGACATCCACTAAGAAGGGATTTTGAAAAATTTTAACCCTAAAGGGATGAAATAGGGGTTGAAAGTTTGTATGGATTTTTTTTAAATTGGCACCGATTCTTATAAAATTTTAAATCCAGACTCTTAAAAATATTTCATTGAACACATGTTTCATGGTTTTTAAGAATTCACCCCTAAGGGTTCAAATAAGGAGTTGAAAGTTCATATGGAAAAATCTTTAAATCGCCACCAATTTTTATAAAAAGTTCTTTTGTGGTTTTTTTTAGAATTCACTCCTAATAAGCGGGCGAAGCCGCGCGCGCTCTCTAGTATTAGATAAGACTAATAGAAAATATCACATAAAAAGGCACAAACACCACCAGAGGGAATGTACGAAGAGTTTGATGACAGTGGACAAGGCGAGAGAGGTATGCTGAGCGTTTGGTCCTCCGCTCTCTCAGGCTACCCCCCTATCGATAAAGCGTGAATAAAAAAATAAAAAAATCGATTCTCATGCCTTTACGTCATTCAAAGTTAAAATATTTCCCAAAACCCGGGAATATTAACAACGGTTTAACTAATCACTATTTCCCATAAATCACTTAAAAATAATTATTATTTAATAGCTACTTATTGAACAGATAACTATATAAGGTTCGATTTTGATAAAGAAAGTCATTACATCACCGCTCGTTTAACAACAAACAACATGAAGTGCATCGTAAGTACTAATAGAATATTATATATTTACAATTCTATGTAGTTTAACTAAGATTTGTTATTCTACCCATGTAAATATCTCCTATATAAATATTTACTAATTTCTGCTTTAACAGGTTCTCTCGGTTCTACTTTGCGCAGTAGCTATGGAAGCCAAGCCCTATGGACTTGGCCTAGGACTTGCCGGTCTCGGTAGCACTATTGGAAGTGGAATTGGTACGGGAATTGGATCTGCTTTAGGCACTGGTGCAGGTTTGGGTTTAGCAGGAGCAGGGCTTCTAGGTGAAGGCGCGTTAGGACTTGGCTTGGGCACTGCAGGCCTTGGCGCTGGTCTTATTAATGGAGTTGGAACAGGAATAGGCACTGGCTTAGGGACAGGCATAGGCACGGGTTTGGGAACAGGCATAGGCACGGGCTTATTAGGTTTGGGTGGTGTATCTGGTGGCCAATCTGGATACGCTCAGGGAGGACAATTTGGAAATAACCTTGTAAACTCTGGTGCAAGTGGTATGGGCAACCAAGGCTATCTTTCTCAAGGTACTGGTGGCTTCCACAATAATGGACAACATCACAGCAAAGTTACCTCTGTAAGTTAATATTAATTGTTATTTTAATGATATACTATTTTACAAACACCGTACCGTTGATAATAATATTATGTTTTAATTTGTTTGCAGATTAACCAAGCTGAATCGTCCGACGCTCACAGCATTGGTGGCGGCCAAGGCTACAACACTGGCGCTCAATCCGGCAATGGTTTTAATAATTACCTAAACTCAGCCAATGGTTTCGGAAGCCAATTCGGTCAGGGCGGTGCCTCTCAACAAGGCATTCTTATATAAATATGTTTTAAAAATATTTGTAATAAACGGAGATATATTTTTAAATAATAAGTTTTATTCAATAAATTAAATTTAAGATTTTACATAACTATTTTAACATAGCAAGGTCTGAATTTGTACTCATGTGAATACCAGCTTTGTGAGATGTGTGATGATTTTATCCTTAATACTAATAAATAAGATGGAAACATATTTTTGTAATCTATTGATGAAACAAAAAACGCCTTGTTTAATTAGACCG
>JAJHJA010000790.1:0-47186 GCA_021202915.1 Heliconius himera | reverse complement strand
GAAATAAACGCCAATGCCTACAACATAACGGCGTGCTGTGAAAGAGTGCAACTGTCCGGCGTGTGCATGCCGCTCTGTTCCTACGACGCTAAGATGTCCGACCTGAGGACCCTCGCGCCGCTTTGTGAACAGGAATTTAATAAGCTCGTTAGATGCGGTGCTGGCGGTAAGTACATTTTTGTGATATATCTCCTATACAGCAAGGTAGGCCAAGGGAACCTAGTGTTAAAATATTCCGAGTCTCGTTGTCGGTTTAATTTCCACTCGGGAAATGAATTGTTTTCATTGCCTCGTTTTGGTACAAAGGCAACGCGCAGCGTTGAGTTCCACCTCTCAACAAGTAATGTTTCGAAAATTGAGCGAAAAGATTTTAACGTAAAATTTTAACGATAGATTCCTTCTGGCTTCAGGTGAGATACAGCGTGAAATTAAAAAAAATCTTTTATTTCTAGGTCGTAATCACGAAACCTGCTGCGCAAGACGAGGTGTACCAGCGGCCTGCAGAGGCGCGTGCGCAGGCGCATATAGCGGCTTGTTCTACACTTGCATTGCTTATGTTGGCAACATTGTACAGTGCTTCGAGGAAGGTGAGATTCTTATTGACTTTTTCAGATTCTTGTTTTGTTGAGTGCTTAAAATTGATATTTCATATAATAGATATATTAGAATCAAGTCATATATAGACAAAAGCTATAAGCATAATTCAAAATAACTATTTAAGAATATTTAATTCCATAGTAGTATTCTGTAATGAAAATTTAATAAGCAAGTTTCTTACAAAATATTAAATTCATCGCTTTCATATAAATCATTATTGTTAATAATTTATATCCTAGAAGTAAATAACTGTTATAGAAAACACAACCAACAAAAAACTACATGTATAGATAGATTCCATTACTTAGCATTTAACTGCGGAATCCTAAAATAAAGTTTTATAACACAGGTACTGGTTTCCTCCCCGGACCACCAAGGGAAGTCCACGCAGTGGTATCTCATGACAAATTATTCCTGGACTGGACGATGCCATCTGACGGCGCTAACGTTACCTCGTACACTGTGCACTGGCAGAAAATAAACAATAATACTCAGCCTTACTATTATAATACTGTGCAGTTGGATAATGTAAGTAATTTGGACTAACTTGTATATTATAGTCTACCTTGGAAACTAACTGTAATTTACAAAATTCATATAAATTAATTTGTGTCCAAAAAATGAAATAAAAGCCACACTCAAAGACGAAAATATGATTAACAATCCTTGGCCCAATGATATTTGAACCCTTGATATTATTTTGTAAAAGGGTCTAATAATTCATTGATCTTTTTTTTACTTAAAGGAAGGACCAGAAAACAGGCTTACAATAAATCTTAAGTCTGAGTTTTAGTTACAATATTTGATAATTTTAGACCCAATGTCATAGTCATAAATGATATATGGATCATGAACGTAATGTAGCTCACATAAAGTTGCTTAAAAAAACTAAGATAATAATCTGTTAAATTTTAAATTGTAGGATTAGTAAACACAATACATAAAATATCTTCAATAATATATTTGAATAATCTTTAAACCGCATTATAATGCAGTTTAAAGATTATTATATTAATGATTTTTTATATGAAGAGTAATGTTTTAGCAAATGAACGTGACACAAACGATGGCACGCATTGAAGGCTTAGAAGTGAACAGCACCTATCATCTCTTCGTAGTGGCCGTTAACGACAAAGGCACTTCCCTGCCATCTAGCATGCTACTTCTTAATATAACTGAAGGTAAGTTCCAGAAAATTATCCTTATTAGCTTTATGGTAGCCAGATTAGCCAGAAGTAACCGGGGAACCTACTATTAAGATAGTCTGTTCCCCACTGTACGCCGAATTCCGGAGGTGGAAAAGTGAACGATGGTAATTGTGGTGGAGGTAGGGGGAGACTTCGATTGATCTGCGAAAGTACAGTATCAAAGGTACTGGAGGAATGTGACGTAAAAAGCATGAGGATCTTCCGAAGGGAATGTATATGAGGTTTGGTGACAGTGGATGAGGCGAAAGAGGTATATAGAAACCGCAGCGTTTGGTGGCCGCTCCATTCTCTCTGACTACTCCGCTAGGGATACAGCGTGTAGCTATGTAGATTTCATCGCTTGAGTGGAAATCTAACTTGTAGCACACTTGTGGTTGTGAATAGCATGTTTTATAATAATATTTACCCATGGGATGGAAGCGGGGTATAGTGGGAAGCTATAATTTTTTTTTTAATACACGGATATAAAATGTAAAAAATGTTACAGAAATGCTAAATCAATAAAAGTACCAATACAATGAATAAAATATCCTTAATAGTTGAATGCAACTTTCGTACAGCTACGTTTTATTTTTAACACCATTTTAAAATATCACACTTATCTTATTTTCATATTAAGAGTTCATATTTAAATTTCGAATATAATAAATCATTAACCCACATATTTTCAAAATGGCTCAGCCGAATGGTCGACCTGATTATGTTTTATATTTAAACTTTAATTACATTATTCCAATATCGTCTAAATATCTCGAGGCGCAGTGTGACAGCGTCTAACTTTAATCGCATGATTTCACGTTCAATCTGATAAGGAAAAATGCTGTTTTATGTTTCGCCATTCAATACACATTGCCTCAAAAATTCGGCGAAGAGTGTAGTATGGAAATGTCTTAATGGAACACAGAGAGTCTTAGCACTCCCTCCCTCCCGGTTCCCTCTACCCCCTTTTATATGCAGGATACACCGTGAAGCTTAAAAATATTTATTATTTAATAAAATAAACTTTATTTTTATAATAGATACGGAAAACAAAGAAGTATCGGGTATACCGTCTCCGCCGCACTCGCTATCAGTGTCATCACACTCCGCTACTTGGTTGGCACTTAGCTGGCAACCGCCACAGTTCTCGTTACCAGATGAAAAGATTTCCTATACGTAAGTAACATTTTTGAAAGTATATTAATGTTTGTGGGGTTCCATACCTGAAAAGAAGAAAACGAAACCATTATAGATTGGTTCCGTTTTCTTCTTTTCAGGTATGGAACTCTACAAACATTAATATAACTACCTTATGGTCACTTTATCTGTCTGTCTGTCGAGACGTATCAAGCTAAAATTATTATCAAATATTCAGGTTGCTCTAAAAGCACAAAAAGTACTTCTAAGTCAACGCAATCAAAATATATGATCATTTATGCATCGTTTTTGCTGTATTTGTATGAAATTCACCTTAATTAAAGCCTATAGAGTACTTGACGTGGACTTCAGTAATGAAATTTGGCAAGAAGTAATAACTTACCATTGAAATAAAGGAAAAATTACGAAAAGTGAAATATTTCATACAATAAATAATTATATTATATTTAGATAGAGTGAGTACTATATCATGATTCATATATGTATATAGATAACTAAGGACGTTATGGTTTCGAGCGTCATTGGAATAAGTATATTTAATTTATTCCGATTTCCTCGCTTTTAGTAGCTCAGTAGACGAAACTGAGCGTTCAGTCCCATCACTTAACTTTTTAATGCCTCGAAAATTTGGAAAGTAGAGAACAGAGTGTCTCAATACTACCCTTTGCCTACTCAACTATGAGGGATAGAGCTTGAAACTGATTTTTCAAAATAATTATCGATTAGATCCTAAAATCGAATTAAAGTAATTATAACTTAAAACCATACCGTTATTACTTAAACAATGGAAGTTTGTTCACGTAGGGGTAAGTCGATAATGATAACTGACTTCATAAGTTACATGACAAAGTTTTGATTGGGGCCATTGACGTGCCTCACCGAACGAGATAGTTGGGAATTAGAATTCCTTTGAAGGTTTATTTATGTTTAAAACATTTATTTATTTCTCCGCTCTGGTTAAAAAAATCGGATGGAAAATAAAGAACGTAGTGTCCTGACTCTAAGTACTCTAATATACACGATAAAAAGTAGACAACATTTTTTTCACTGGGGCCTGGATAAATAAAGCCTCAAACACAAACAAAAAATTGGTTTTAAAATTTCATAAAAAAATACAGCTCTACAAATGAACCAGACCGAATAAGAGTATAGACCAATACTGAAAAGCTCCTTAAGCTTTACTCAATTTTCCCCAAACCGAATGACATGGTAATCACAGTGTCCACTCCGCCTACTTCGCAATGAGGACTGTTAATCCAAAATTCTGTTCCATTGCTTATTGGTCCAATCAATGCTATGCATTCATTCGAAATATCTCAAAAATTGAGAGGAAATGACTGCTCTTCACATCAGTGGAAATTGAACGACCATCTATGCTATAGACTAATTAAGATAATATGTATTTTAATGATTTTTAATAAAAATATTTATATGTACGTCAAATTTGTTGATAATGTACGATAAAATCGCTTTGTATATTTGTTTTTTTTTACTATTTTTAAAAATGTTGTTCCAAATTTACGAAAAAAATATTTTTTGTAAAACACGGTTTAAGAGGCACGGGTTCAAATCCCGCTACGTTCAAATTTTAATGTTATTTTAAAAAAATATAGTTTTTATTTTGATTTCAATATGACCGTGAAAACTCCTGCAAATTCTAATCGACTTTCGATTCAAATTCAAATTTTTAAAAAATCATATTCTAATCGAATTTGATTGATTTGTAATATTGCTGACTTTATATTTTCTTCTAACAGATTATACTACAAGGTGCCAAGCCAGAACCAGACTAATGTAACGAAGATAACCACTTCAGTATCCGGTCACACTCTTGAGAAGCTAACACCTAACACGCAATATGTAGCGTGGGTCAAAGCTCACACTGATGCTGGAGACTCTTTACCTTCGGAGACGCTACTGGCTTGGACAGATCCAGCTTATCCAGCTTTTGTGGAGGCAAGTTATGATATTTTAATCGAAACCTTTATTAACATTATAATTAAAAAAATATATTTGGTTAAACGTGCTTATCTCCGGAACTAATAAAAAAAATACTAATTTAAAAATTTATATTCGACAGTCTTTTTATCTAAGAAGATTATTTTCTTTTAGATTAAACCTCTTCCTGCAGTCAAAGTACACTACTAGAAATAGAACATGTCAATATATCATAATTGACTTTAACAAGGGCGAACCCGCAAATAAAAGCTAGTTCTTAGGTCAAATTAGACCTTCTGTTACCTCAACGATTTATTATATGAAGATATTGTGGATATGTACGAGTAAGATAATTAATGTCCAAGAATATTGCGTGCACAAAGTAGGAAACGTTTTTTTTTCAATATAAGATGCTCTTAGCAAAATCTACAGTACAGTACAGTACATTATAAAATATATTTTCAAGCCGCAGACGGTCAACTCCCTCGCAATATCGGAGAAAGCTTAAGGCTATATCACTATTTATCTGATATACCTAATTTACTATTTGTCTACTCTACAAAAAGAAAATGAAATGAATAGTTTAAGGATACACACGATGGTTTTAGATTCTAATTCTAATAGAGGAATAGTTGATATACGAATAAAACTGAAATCTCGATCAATAAAGTAACTTAAGAAATTGAATAAGAATCGATGTGATCCATCATTACTTTTTTGCATTCGACAAGATAATAAATGAGTCATACGGTACAGTCGAACATTTTCTTACTGCAAACGAGCAGTTGTGGGTTCAATCCACTCGGAGGAATGAAATATATTCTTAATAAAAAAATAAAAAAACAAAAACCTTTCCATCTTTTAATAATGAACGCGTACAATACACAATTCCCCCACAACGTCTACAGAAACATTGACATATATAATATAACGAACAAATGAATGTGATACCTTAATATTGCGGCCGACAAGCCTCCTAATTAGAACAAAGCCTGTTTGTGATAAATGGTGAATCAGTTGGAATAAGTTGATGAATACTCCGATTCATAAATAGGTCGAAGTTAAAATTATTTGTATAATTTATAATTTAAAATTATTGTATAAATATAAATGTACGAGATTTCTGGCTGGGTGTCATGGTGTAAATGTAAAGGTTGTGAGTTCTATTTCCACTCGAGTGAATCAAGACAAATTGCTATGTTGAGTTCTGACATTCAACACTCAATTTCTTGAAAATAAAAAAAAAAAGAAAAATCCCTCTATGTCTAACACCATTTTTTTTTTGCCTACGCTGCTATATTGGGGAAAACTTTCACTATAAATATATTTTCAAAGTCTAACTAAGTAGTTAGAATATGTTCAACATTTATCATAGACAAACTAGCGTATAATATATTGTATTATATACATATAAATAAATATATATAATATGTGCCATTTTCCCTACAGCCACCAACAATAAATCCTGTGAACCTGGTCGTGGAGGGATCAAGTATGACAATACTCTGCATCGCAATGGGAACACCGACACCGACCATTTCTCTATACATATCTGGTAAGAATATTTTTAGTATATAGAAAAATTTTAATAACTTAACACGTATCCTGGTGTAGTTGGAAAACGCCTTGCTGTGAAAAATCCACATTCAGGAGAATAAATTGTGTTGAGGCCGTTGTGGCGCAGTGGTATAAGCGTGTGGCTGTAAATGTGACCGTTGTGGCTTCAAGTCTGAATCGGAAGAATGTAATTTTTAATAATTTTATTTCTTGACGAGGCAAAACGCGTTCCGCTACTAAGCACAAAATGCCTCTATAATTCGGCGAAATGTGTGGAAAGGAAGTGTCTTAATAGGAACGGAGTGTCTTTACACTAGGTTCCCAAATTTCCCCTTCTATATTCTACAGCGTGAACCTAAAAAGCCAACTAACTCACAGAAACAAAGAATACAAAGAAACACTAACGATAGAGAGAGAAGGAGAAAAAAAAGTTGAAGGCGACGACTAGTTGAATATAATTTTACGTCGAATTATTTTATATTAAAATAACTATTTACAAAACAAACCCAAAAAAATACCGCCAACAAAAACAAAAGCTAACAAACCGGTAGGCCTCACGTCGGCCTCCGAAGCACTTTATCACTCAGCCCTAATAAAATCAACAGTCAATTGGCTGTCAACATTATAATTGACACTCGAATACCGTTGATCGATTACATGACATTTTGGACACAAGTGCACGAGGTATGTCTGGTATGACGAGCTCTGAATTAAATATATGTTTAAAAGATACAGCCATCTTATTTGTAAACGCGACGGTTGCGGGTTTAATTCTCGAGGATTGAATTATTTTGATTTCCCAGATCTGATAACAAGAAAAATTGAGGTATATTGTTCTGCCACTCAACACGTAATAAATCGAAAATTCGGCAGAAAATGGAAAATGGAGTGTCTCAAAACTAATTTGCCCCCTGCCTTGCTATATGCTACATACAATGTAAAGCTAAAAAAGGCAAATGTCATGACAAATTTTCCAAAATCACTTGATTCTGCGTTTTTGTTTAGTGTGGACCTGGGGACCTAGTGTTAAGACACTCCGTTCCCATTAAGACGCTTCAGCTATCCACTTTCCACCGAATTTTTGAGCTATTGCGTGTTGAGGGGCTTAACTCAACGACGTACTTGGTCATGTTGCCAGAGCGAGGAAAGCAAAATATTAAACATTTTATTCCCCCTTATGCGAATCGAAGCCACAACATAAAATCAGAGTTTAAAATCATAATATTATTAATTAATTTCTTTTGAAATTAGTAATTCTGGGAAGAGACGCCGAGAAATTTCTCTTTTAAATATAATTTTACAATAAGCCATATCCCACATACAAATCTCTCACACATACAAATTTTTATAAGTAAAATTTAAGACCAAACCAATCATGATATTCTATTGAGAATATCCACTCTTCATCCCACGACTATACCTAAACTCAATACCGAAAACTAACCCAAACCCAAAATGATACAAAATGTATTTGCAATACGAATTTGATTTTGGGCTACCATTTAATATTCATAGGCTATTAATCCAATAGTGACTGTTCCCCCCAGCGACCTACCCCAGACACCTAAGTATGCTAAGTTTGTAGCGTACATAACCTTAGTGGTAAATAATATGACCATGTTAGAATAACGTTATGTTAATACAACATTATATATGTATATATATTGTCTGGAGACAATATATGGAGGAGAGGACTGGAGAGGTTGTGGGTTCGAGTCCTATTCAATGCCAATCTATTGTAGCCTCAATGCCTCAAAAATTCCGCGGAAACGGGAACGGAGAATTTTGATACTAAGCTCCCCCTGTCTATCCTACTGTATGCGGGATTAAGCACGAAAACACTGCACCGCAACGGCTTAATGGCTTACTTTTTTGCTTTTTAATAATAAAATTTATATAGAAATAATCGAACAAAACAACAACAACGAATTCTATAAGAAAAATAGTTGAAGTATAAATATATTCCATAAATAAATCAAAACAGATGTTGCCTATACATATAAAACGTCACTAGAATGGACCTGCCAGGTGATGTAAATGGAAAAAAATACTCTACATTGAATATTTTAACATAAATCGATATCTATACATGGCACATGTGGCCTAAACTGAAGTAAACACTTTAATACTTTATGTTTTGGAAGGATGGTGTAGCTTTATATAAAAGCTTGAAAAATTGAGGCCAGTTACTACAGACGCGACAGGTTGTGGGTTCGATTCCCACTCGCGAAAATGAAATATTAAATATGTTCATTTTCTTCAACACGTTCCTTCGTTCCTCAAATGCCTCCATACTTTAACAGAAAGTAGGGAACGGAAGTGTCTTAAATTGGAACGGATTGTCTTAGCAAAGCAAAGCAAAGTTGCCAGGTTTCCTCTGGCTACCCTGCTATTTGCGAGATATAGCCTTCAGCAAAAATTATTAAATATTTTGATTTGACTTTTTAATAATTTCTACTATTGAGGCGGTAACACTTATCTGATTGAATAAAAAGGTCATAGGTTCAAATTTCACTAGAGTACCATGGGCTAAGAAATTTTCCAAATCCGTCTATTCACCCACAATATCAAAGGCTTCTTTCTATACATTTTCTGAGATCCTCTTTGATGCTCCAAGCTTCATATTTTTTATCAAACCAAAGATGCTACGAGCGATTTCGATGTGATTTATATTTTTATTAGCTACACTCTTTGCCCAATGCTTAAATTGACGCTGAAGAAATCACATTCTTTATAAATAGAACAATCTCAAGCAATTATTTTCAAATATTCAAAAATGATTTCAACACATAATAAAAGTCGGTTAGTTCTTTTCCACAAGACAAATTGTGCCATTGATTGCTGCTATATAACTCGCAATGTCTATTCTCACACTCTATTCTCTCTACACTACGTACTCTATTCTCTCTCTACGTTAAATAAAGCGTAAAGGCAAATGAACATAATAACTAATATTTCTTTATGTTTTAGGCCGCCTCGTGCGTCAAGAAGTGACTCGGCACATGGTCACTGTGGTTCATAACGTGACAAGGGATATGGACCTGATATCCTGCTACGCCGACAACGGCTACGGAACACCTATGCAAGCATCTAGAAAAATAAATATTTCACGTAAGTTTATTTATAATATTCAAATTAATACTATTTTATTAAAATTAAATATTTTTGTGGGTCTTTCGTTTATGACGTTGTGAATAGTATTCCGCAATGTATTTTAAATTTGCAATAGAAATTTAAAATGACATTAATTACAAAAACCTATAAAAACCGCACTTTCCATTTTACGTCTCAAAGTCTACATAGACAGAATTGTAGGCGACGACTAATATTACAATATTTTTAATATAGAAGAGTTGAGGCCAGTCGTGGCGCAGGGACCCAAAGTGTAACTATAAAGTCGATTGGTTGTGGGTTCGATCCCCTCTCGAAGAAAAATGTTTATTTAAATTGCATTGTGTTCCGCAACACGCAATGCCTCCAGAATTCGGCGAAAAGTGGGAAACGGAGTGTCTTAACACTAGGTTCCCTCTGCCTACTCTGCTGTGTGCGGGATACAGCTTGAAGCTGATTTATTTATTTATTTATTTATAGCAGAACAATTAATATTAATTATTAAAGACCTACATTAAAAGACAAGTCTAATCCTAAAAATATCAAAGAGATGCGTGTAAATACTGAGTTTCGACTTAAATATTTAGTACAAAAGTAGTCCATCAGACGTGAATTATTCAGATGTGAAATGGAAGTCCCTCTTCATTGTTTTCGTTTGCGTAAATTTACAACTGTCTAAGCAACACGTTGCCTTTTCACTTAAATTATAATTTTCCATTTATTCATTCCAACATCTCTCATTAACAGGCCAGTCGTGGCGCACGGCCATAACGTGTGATTGTAAATGCGACTAGTTGTGGGTTCGATCCCCGCTCGAGGAAATTAATATTTATTTTAATTAATATTTCCATTTCTTCGCCCTGGTGTCGAGACAAAGCGCGGTATTAAGTTCCTCCATTCGACACGCAATGCTTCTAAAATAAGGTGGAAAGGGGGGAAGCACTCCGCTTTAACACTAGGTTCCCTTTGCTTATCCTGCTGTGTGCGAGATACAGCATGAAGCTTATTTGATTTATTTTTTATTTATCTCTTAATAAATTGCCTACAAAATGCTCTCGACATTATGTTAACAGTTAAACTAAAGAGTAGACTGGTTGAGGCCACTTTATAAATAATTTTTCAACAATACGATAATTAATTATGTTTTTTCATTTTAATAGCTCATATGTTATACGATATAAAATATTTATTATACATATATATTTACAAACTCTTTTGTTACTGGGTAACTACCAGCCAACGCACGGCACGGGTTGATTCACGTCGAATAGAATGAAATTTAGCAAAAAAACGGCTTTTAAAATGGGCTTCTAGCCGCTCCCAGAGACGCCAATTACCATTTAACTAACAAGTCTGATTTATTTAGATTTCCACTAGTTATTCTTTTATCTTAATATTTAATTATAAAATTACTTATCTATTTCTAAATGTAACCAGAGGAAAAAAATATATGAGTAGTTCCGAATAATATTTGAAACCGAATTTGAGTACCAGAAATTATTTGAGCTACTCATTTCCAATATCGCTGAGACGATTCTATCTTTTACATCTACCGTACGAACAATAATTTCCTTCTATTTTTTTTCCGTTTATTTAGACGGAACTCAACGCCAAGTTTTCAATAAATAGACCAAAATCTCGAATAAAAACAACAACCCTCTACTGCGTTCTCAACAAGAAAGTAGAAGTACAAAAGAAGAAGCAATAGCGTTAAATAAAAAAAAAAACTAAAATCTAGAAAAAAAATGGATTCTTAAAACTTAAGATCTCATAGTGCATGTCACATATTCACACGCCGCGAAACTTCAATTTATAGGACGAACTTTTGATATGAAACTCTCGTTGCAATATTTTGCTTGAAGAAATTTTCAACGTAACGAATAAAATTTTAAATCACTTGACGGTGAGATAAATTTTGCAAGCAGAATAAATTGAGCTCGTCGTAGCGCAATGGGACGTAGTGCATCGTAGCGTGATGCATGTAAGTTCGATTCTCAATTGAGACAGTGAATTATTATTAATATAATTAATATAAATAACAAGACAAAACGCAAAGTTGGGTTCCGCTTTAGCGTGCAGTGTTTAAAATTATGGAAATACGGAAAGTAGAATAAAAACTAAACTAAACTAACTTCACGCTTTATCCCTAGCGGGGTAGTCAGAGAGAAGGGACCGCCAAACGCTACGGTCTTTACATACCTCTTTCGCCTCGTCCACTGTCATGAACCTCTTCATACATGCCCTCCGGGGGGTCCTCATGCTTTTTACGTGACCTTCCTCCAGTATCTTTGATACTGGAGGAAGGTCAAAGTTTGACAATGAACAAGAACGTGCTTAGCTGGAAAGTGGAATGCTTTAACATTAAGTTCCCCCTGATTACCTCCTTCAAGCAGGAAGCTAAACAAATACTTATATTTATTGTTATTTCTTAGATATACCAACAATTCAAGCGTCTGGCATCACTATGGCGGCAGCGGGTGACTCAGTCATCTTAGAGTGCAGAGTGGAAGCGCTGCCCAAACCTACCATCGCGTTCTGGAGAGACCCTAATGGCAGAACACCGGTTATAGATGGACCAAATTATACGATACAACTGCTTCCTGATCCTGAGGTAAGAAAAAATTTACGGAATATAAAAAAAATAGTTGAGTTTTAAGTTTTGAGTTGTAACGCGTAACGCGTTAAGTTTGATCATCACTCAGGACAGTGAATCATTTTCTGTTATAATAGACAAAGTTGACGTTGTGCGCCAAACAATGTCTTGAAAATTCGACAAAAAGTGTAGAACGGAGTATTTCAACACTAGTTCCCTACCCAGTTATATCGTGAATGAAGCGTTAAACTGCGAAAAAATACATGTGTAAACCACATTTATTATACAAGAACTTATTAAAACGTAAAATTGAAAATATTCCTATCGTAAATAGAAGCTTTGTTACGTCCCCCGCATTCTATGCAGCGGCTACGTAGTGGAACTTTTCAACAAAACACTGAAATATACCTCATATTTTCTACAAGATACTTCACGTGAAATAGCAGTAAAGATGCTCGCGGCATTCTTCTACTGAACAACGTACTGCTTTGTCACATTTTTGTAATACAATAAAATTTATAATAATATCTAGAATACAGTACGAAACCATAAAAACTTTTTTTAAGCTTCACGCCGTATGCCGAATACAGCAGGCGAGGCGGGGAACCTAGTGTTAAGTCACTTCGTTCCCTAAATCGCCTAATTTTCTTGTTGAACGGCATAGCGAAACACTGCTCTTCTATCTACTAGAGCGAAAAATAAATAAAATAAAGAACCATTCCCCCGAATGAGAATCGAACCCACGACCATCGCCTAAACAGAGAGTTAGACGCTGCTCCACTGCGTAAACTGAAAACATAAGAACATTGTAGGATTACATTTCAATTACTGGTTCCAGCAATAATACGATTAATCATATCTCAGTCTCTGTAGACAGTGGTTGTGGTTCAGAGTCATCAGTAAGGGAAATTGTGCCTTGTGAGCATTCAATAAATATTACTTGGAAAATTTTGTTTGATATTTTATTTATTTTATTCAGTATTTATTTGTATTTTTTGTATACGTGATGGGAAAAAAATTAATTGATCATTGGGACTATAACCTAATATTGGGTTATATTTTAGATTATTAGTATAAAATAAAATGTCCATCCATCCATCCATCAGCCTTTCGAAGTCCACTGCTGGACATAGGCCTCCCCTAATGCTCGCCACTCCGCCCGGTTCTGCGCACTCTGAATCCAGCGGATTCCCGCTGTCTTCATTCTGTCAAATAAAATGTAGTATCAAATAATGGGGCAAGCCGTGGCACAGAGGCACGAAGTGTGACTGCAAAACCGACTGGTTGGGGGTTCGATCCCCACTCGAGGAGCTGAAATATTTACTTAAATTTAAATTTCCATTTCTTCGCTCTGGTGTCGAGGCAAAGCGCGGCGCGGCGTTGAACCACTCAATAGGCAATGCCTCCAGAATTTGGCAGAAAGTGGGGAACGGAGTGTCTTAACACTAGGTTCTCTCTGCCTACCCTGCTGTGTGCGAGATACAGCGTGAAGCTGATAGTATCAATTAAAATCAAATCATTAGAAATTAATAGTAATGTATGTTGTTCATAATTAGGAATGATTGTCACCTAAGATTTAATTCTATTAAGATCTTCAAGTCTTTTAGGCCTGTATCTATAAATCTCTCTCAACTCTGAGGTCGACCTTAACATGCCGTTTTCATACGTAGATCATTTAAGCATAAAAAAGGAAAAACGGAGTGACTTTTAACTAACATCTCTGTGAAAAGTTTATTAAAAAATAGCTTTATGCTTTTCCCCGCATAACATAACAGGAAGAGACAGCAAAGTAAACTGGTGTTAAGCCACTCCGTTTCCCACTTTCCGCCGAATTTTCGAGACATTCGAATAGGCATGTTCAATGACGGAATATATTCCGCATTTCGACTACTAGAGTGAAAAATGAAAATAAATTAAATATAATCATTTCTCCGAGTCCAACCACACAAATCAAACCCACAACCACACACCACCACCCACATCAAGTTGAATTTAAACTCAAACGCTGTCTCAATTCGTCAGTCTCAAGTTCAATTAATAAATAATGAATAATAAGGCATCTAATCCGCCTGTAAATCTTATGTTTTTAAAGTACACGCGGAAAAGTCCACGGAATTTCCTAGTTCAAAATAAATTGATATTAAAGTAACGAATGGCCTTCATATATCACGCCTACATCAATATCGAGCTCAGTATTTATTGGAGAATCCTGAAATTTTGAAATTTTTGCACCTCTAACGTTAAACATACTTGTAGTTCTGTGGCTAGTTAAGACGGCTGTCGATTAGTAGGTTGTGAGTTCTAATCCTTGATACGGCTATTAATTTTTATGATTTTCTATCGTAAGAATCCCTTGATGTATACTCTCTATTTATGTCTCATATGACGCACAAACCCTGTCTCTTATTTTATTTTATTTTTAATTTTACGAATATTTCTTTAAACAATGGATAAAAAAAAAATATGATAATTTTGCTCAACATTACAAAAGAAAAAAATTAAGGCCTATTTTTTAATTGTCATTTAATGTTATATTTAATAAGGCGTTCGTTAAAAAAAATAACATATATAAATCCCAAATACAGTAAATTTTGAACACAAAGTTGAAAAAAAAAACAAAAACGTAACTTCACCCATTTCACCGCACGGAAGGGTAAGCACACGGAACCTAATTTCAAAATATTCTAACAAAAATGGATACAAAAAATTTACTTTCTACCAATATTTATTTACACGTGTAACAAAATTATTAATTAACTCTATAATAAATAAAACCCAAGGTCGAGATCGAGCTTCAAGAATCATTGACTATTGTTGTTTCCTCTCAAGACCGAGTGTGGTCTTCTCAGGTCAGGGTCTATTCTAATAAATGACTAATTGGCGTAGATTCATTTTACCTATATCTTTGTTCTGGTCTCTTGAAATTCAAGTTGATGCTGAAGTTGACTTGAAATATTGAAGTTAATTGTATACATTTTGTTTGGCTTTTGTCTTGTATTAAATAGCTTTTGAATATAGCTAGGTTCTTTTATCAAGGTTATATTTGGCAGTTAAGGCCGCAATGATACAGTCTTCTGTCGACGATTATGAATTTGTTCCTATTTGGAAGAGCTTTTCAATTTTATTTATTATCTTTTCTCCATTCTGATAAACGAAATGTGATGTTGAGTTCCATCACTCAATACGCATTGTCTCAAAAAGTCGGTGGAACAGTGAGTTTCTTCTGCCTACTATGCTAAGCACAAATCAGCTTCACACTGTATCTCGCACACAATATGAAATTTTCAACTAAATTCTGGAGGCATTTTAGTTGAGTGGCGGAACTCAACGTCGCGCTTTAACTCGACACCAGAGCGAAAAAATGAAAATATAAATTTAAATAAATAATTTATTTCTCCGAGTGATAATCAAACCCAAAACCAGTCACGTTTAAGGTCACATACTCATGCCCCTGAGCCACGTCTCTAGAAGCTTCAAGCTCTGAAGCATCAAATCCAAAAAATATACTTTTTCGAAATCTCCCCCAAATGGGATTCGAAACCATTACTAACCTGTTTACATAAGCACGTCTAAGCTTGCAAGATGCCGTCAATCAAAACTTAACCTGTCATATAACTTATGAAGCTTATCGTTATCGACTTACCGCCATATTATCGCGCTTTAACTCGACACCAGAGCGAAAAAATGAAAATATAAATTTAAATAAATAATTTATTTCTCCGAGTGATAATCAAACCCAAAACCAGTCACGTTTAAGGTCACATACTCATGCCCCTGAGCCACGTCTCTAGAAGCTTCAAGCTCTGAAGCATCAAATCCAAAAAATATACTTTTTCGAAATCTCCCCCAAATGGGATTCGAAACCATTACTAACCTGTTTACATAAGCACGTCTAAGCTTGCAAGATGCCGTCAATCAAAACTTAACCTGTCATATAACTTATGAAGCTTATCGTTATCGACTTACCGCCATATTACCGAACTTTAACTTTGATTGATTAAGTAACATGGCGCTCGTCTCCCATTTAATTAGTTAACTGTTTGCCGTTAGTTAATAATTTGTTGATAATACTAATTTTGTGGATTTAACGTGGCTTCTGGTTCTTAATAATAATATTATATTAATGTTGTGGGTTTGATTCCCACTCGAGGGCAGGAATTATTTTTTTTCTTCTCTCTCGTAACCAGGCAAAGCGTGGCGTTGAGATCCACCGCTCAACGCGTAATGCCTCAAGAATTGGACGGAAAATGAGCAACTACAGTGTCTGAATTGGAAATGGAACGTCTTAGCGCTATATAGCTTGAAAATATATAAATAAAACATTGTCGATATCTCATCTCTCATCTTTGAGCACTCATCGCTGAGTGCAGTAGCCCGCTGCACTTAGAGATTACAATTCGGATGGAAAGCGGACGGAGTGTCTTAACACTAGGTCCTTTCGATTAGCCAGCTATTGTAGGATAAAGAGAGAGAAATAAAAAAAAAAGGATCTGTTCTATTGTTAGTGTTAAGATACTCCGTTGCTCACTTGCAGCCAAAATCAGGAACGTGAGGAACATAGTGTTTTAACAATAGATTAAGCGTGAAGCCGATCTGAACAAAAAATAGAAAATAAGCAACAAATTTGGTAATTCAACTAAAATTAATCTAAAAATCCTATTTCCCCATCCAGGAACAAACCAAATACACAATGCGCCTCGTAATAAAGAAGATCACGGAAGCTGACGAGGGGGATTACTTCTGTCATGCGGAGAACGCTTTCGGCAAGACACTAAGGCCGGTCTCTGTACGTTTGAGGTCGAATAGTCCTCACCACAACGTCACTGAATGCTGTACTCAGGTATGCTTACTTTGCTTTGGACTAAGTTGATTAAAAGGATTTAAGATTTGATAAGAAATTTGCATTACAAATTTAATAGTCATATAATATTTCTTAGGTGGTAAGTCGCTTTGGTAAAAGCGTGAGACTGTAACGCAGTGATGTTGCTTCGATTCCCGCTCGGGGGAATGAGTTATTATTTAATATTTTTTTCATTTCTTCGTTTTTACTGTCAACACCCAAAGTCTGCTTTATGCAGGATGTAGCGGGAAACTGAAAAAAAATACTTTACAACCGTACCTAGCTTTTAGGGTTCTGTACCTCAAAAGTACTCCTCAAAACAGAACCAGTATACTTTGTTGATAAACAACAACTACTGCTTGCTTAAAATAGGAGGAAATAGTAGAATTTTAAAATAAACCATTTTTAACACGCTTTTATTGGTCCGAATGAATCTGAACCACTGATGATCTGAATTTGAACCACTTGTAACATTGTATCCTCTTAACACTTGCTATGCAAGTTATACGTAGTAAAGTTATACGTAGCTTAGGTGATAATACTATCATCACGTCAAATTGTGGACCAACACCAATACATCTCATCAATTAAGAAAATATATTATATACAAAAATCTAAATAGAAACATCAATTTCGGCTATCAAAGTACCTACAGCTGTCTCCAATTCAATTTCGCAACAATCAAGCGCCTGTATTAAAACTGGAAATAGTCTGGCTTCAGACTTTGACGACGTCGCTCAGAACTTTGCAACTTTAAAGTTATATTGCCAGGTGGCGGTGCTAATATACGATTACATATTTAGTTATTGAACTACGTATATGTTGCTGACTTTCTTCTTATGTTGATGTTCTTATACTTTTGCCCCATTTATATGCATGTAAAAATTAGCTTGTACTTGCGGCTTTTCCTCCGTGGTCAAATAAATATAACTAAGAATTGTGTAGGTAGGTGAGGTCAGTCGTAGCGCAGGTACACAAAGTGTGACTATAAAACCGACTGGTTGTGTGTGATTTACTTACATTTATATGTCCATTTCTTCGCTCTGGTGTTGAGGCAAAGCGCGGCGTGTCCTGCCACTCAACAGGCAATCCCTCCAGAAGACGGAGAGTCTTAACACTAGGTTCCCTCTGCCTACCCTGCTGTGTGCGAAATACAGCGTGAAGCTACAATAAAAAAGAGTTGTGTACAATACAATATGGTTGATGTTTATTTATGTGCCCGAAGCAAGTCGTACCGCAGCTACAGTTTAATTTTGCAGGTATATTTGCAAAGTATCCCATATTAAATTTTTTTTAGATTTTGTCAATATAAATTTTAATTACTCACAACAGATGAACGTATCATCCGCGTGCATCGACGCCTGCAGCTTCCACTTGGACATGGACAACATCATGGATCGTCCGGAGTGTATGAACGATTTTGACAAACTCATGAAATGTGCCGCTGATGGTTCAGGTAATTATATTCTTACTTATAATATTTTTTTTAAATAAATCGAAAAATCTCTTTCTTCTTCTTCTTCTTTAACACCTAGGAACTAACTTTTATGATTTAGTCATGAATAGATAGTAACAAGATAGTCGTAATGTAACAGTCCAGCCTGCCGCGACGGTTCTGGTATCGATTGACAAACAGAGTAATTATTTATTTTTATCTCCTAGCTACACAAAATATGCAATATTTCAAAAATTGAACGGAAAGTTGAGAACGGAGTGATGTACCGCTAGGTTCACTTTGCCTACTTTGCTATATGTAAAATCATCGTGGAGCTTAGGACTCAACTTAAAAGATAATAGAGAATATTTAGGCATATGTTAATATAATAAATACTTACCTTACTAACCTTAAATCCCTTAGTCATGTTAGCTAGTCAACCTAAATCCTAAAACAATGTATACAAAACTAAAGCAAACAAAAGAACCTATTACACTCAGTATAAATTAAACTCACAAAGGGCTCATATACAAATAGTCCTCTTGAAGCTAAATCTTGTGAACACATTCCATTTACATAAGAGTATCCACTATAGTTAAGTATGTAATGAAAATGGAAATATTTTAAATTAATTGCAGTTAAAATAGCCGATGTTTTCCCAAGTTACTTATACGTATTGTTATTTAATTTTCACTTGGAAAGCTACTGATTGCTATAAGTTTTTTTAGCTTCACGCTGTATCCTGTACAAAGCAGGGTAGACTGAGGGAACCAGGGAATCTAGCGTTAAGACACTCCGTTCCCATTAAGACACTTTCGTTCCCCATTTTCAAAACTGTGAATTTATTCCGCCTTTCTACTTTCCTTCCGCCTAATATGTTAAAGTTAGTCGACATACGGTAAGGGCTGCTTTTGTAATAGTATCTTACAAAATTGTAGCGGTAAAAAAATGTCGTAGTTTTAAAAGATAAAAAAGGCGTTATTTGAAATTTAAACTCTTATTTCATTCATAAATTATAAAGCGTTTATATATTTTTTGGTCATTAAGTTACTAAGAGGAATGCCTAATTATTTTAATTTAAGCGCTTCTAAACAGTTCTTTTTTTAAATAAATAATCCTCAGATCATCGAAGCTGCTGTGCATCATGGGGAGTTCCTCGTAACTGCCTAGAACTTTGCCGCGGCGGCCCCGTCTCCAGGACTTGTGCCCTACAGCATGCAAGACGTGCACTGGCCTGCTTTAGAGATTCTGGGGCCAGAATGCCTGGACCACCCAGAAACTTGAGAGCTCATGCAGCACCTACACCACATGCTGTTTTATTGAGGTGATCATTGTTACTAAACCAATTACAGTTATGTTTCATATCGTCTAGAGTGTTTGGGCTTAACTATTGTAATATCGCTTTATTTTTATTGTCACTATAAATATAGTATTATTACAGTAATTTTCCTAAATTACTTTTTCTATTTTTTTTTTCTTTATTTAATTAGATTTAACATATTTTGTTTTATTTACTTACTTGCTACTAATATGTTATTGTATAAATTTTAAACAACATATATGGTTTACGTATTATTATTATTTTTTATTAATATTCACAGTTGGGAGCCACCGCGCAAGAATCCCGATACTGTTTACCTATATAGAGTGTTCTGGCGAGCTTACGGTGCTAAGGTACCAGAGAAATTGGACACTAGCGAAACAAGCGTTGTTCTAACCGGACTACAGGATGATGTCAGATACGAATGTGTCGTGAAATCTGCTAATGATGTCGGTATGTAAAGTACATATTATTTATATAAAAAAAATATTTGAAACTTTAAATTAATAATATGGTTCTGTCGTGTCACGATAATGGTGTAAATAGTATCGATTTACACTTCAAAAGATGTTCATATCATATCAATCCTAGTTTTATCATAAAGTTTTCTCTGGTCTTTTTCAGTCGCCAATAGAGAATAATCTTGCAACCTGTTAAAAATCAATTATCATCAGCTTCACGCTGTATTCCGCATACAACACGGCAAGCAGAAGGCAGAAGGAACCTAGTGTTAAGACACTCCGTTCTCCACTTTCCGAAGAAATCGAAATATAAATTTAAATAAATATTTCATCTTCTCGAGTGGGGATCGAACTTACAACCAGTCTCGTTTACAGTCTTTTCCATAAAAAAACAGTTACATTTTGTGCCTCTGCGCCACAACTCTCACAAGTCAATAATCAATCCTCAGTAAGCGATACTAAATCCTAAAATTCAGTATCAATTTCTGAACTAGACTTTTTTCAACATTTAAAGAAAAAAAAAAAATGGGATTTGACTCACGGCTGATACTAGTACTACGACAATGATAATAGTATTGACAGACATTCCAAGTAATCTCATAAGAATATGTGGAATAGATGTGTCAATAACTGGTGTCACCTGAAAACTAGTCATCTTACGAGCCCAGGTCTTATCTTATACACACAGCAGCATTATATAAGAAAAAGTACCATCCAAATGTTTCTCTTTTCACAGGCACATCTTCCCTAAGCCAGCCAATAATGTTCACGACAGCTGGTCAAGAGACAGGTGCGGCGGCAGCTCCTGTATCGACTTCGGGAACAGCTTCAGCAGTTGGAGTAGCCGTGGCCTGTATATTAGTGGCCGCTATTCTCTTAGCTGCCGGATTTTATTATAGGCATAGAAAGGTATGTATTTTTAAAAGTTTTTTCGAAATGCTTCGTTAATTTATTTGATAAAAATAGTTGCATCCAAGATATTAAACTAGTTTTAATTCTAATGACTAAAGCTAAGATAAAACCTAATTTTGATAATTTGTTTAAAAGTTTTGGTTTTAGATTTAAAAAATAATTTTAAAGAATTTAAAAATATCATATTAACAAATAGTCTCTCTTCGCATGTAAATTACATTCTTGATTATGAAGTGCCAACTGACCAAAAGTGAAATTCAAAATGCTTATTGATATTTTTGATGACGTAATATTTTTATTCATATTTTAATTTTGTTCTTTCAGAATCTTAGACTTAAAGCACAAGGAGGTGTTGCTTTCGAAAACCCAAGCTACCTTCGAGAACCAAATCCTGACAACGCTGTTAATGTAAGCTTTAACATTTTTTCCAAACTAAAATACTAGTTCAAACTATTAATAGATAGAAGTTACTTTTGAAGATAAGTGGTGCATAAATTTGGATTCATACTTTAAATTGCCACAATTAATCCTGTAAACAAAATAGAAAAAAATCAGCTTCACGCTGTATCCCTCACAGCAAGGCAGAGCTCTACACCAGAGCGAAGAAATGGAAATATAAATTCAATTAAATATTTCATCCCCTAGAGTGGGGATCGGCACCACAACCAGTCGGTTTTACAGTCACACTTTGTACTCCTGCGGCACGACTGAGCAAAATATCTAATACATAAATTAATAATAATACTGAAAAATATATCTTTTCTAGGGCTCAGTACCAAACGGTACTTCTGGAGAAAACGGCCTAGCCAACGGCATATCAAACAGCGCGGCCTGGAGGCAAGAGACCCAGAACCCAACAACCACTGGGCCCAGGGAAGTTGATCCCACACTGTACGAGGAGCTGAAGCTCGGTCACGATGGAGCGGGCTTCAAGAGACTGAAACCATAGCCCGAGGTCCGCCGCTCGCCGCTCCGCTCGCCGCGACTGTCGGCGCGCGTGGCGCCGTACTGAGCGGCTTTACTCGCGTTGTCGGCTCTTTTACTGGTGTAGGGTTGTCGAAGCGTATTATAAAATATATCGGTGTTTATAGTCTGTGGTATATTTTCTATCTATAGTTTTATCTGTAGTGATATATATTCTATTCTTTGGCAGTAATGACAGCCAAGCCATTACCTAAGTTTATATAATTTACTTTGGGCCATAGTTGTGGCTTGACTTTCTTTACCACCAAAGCAACGATATCTATATTGATATCTAAAATATTTTTATGTACGTATGTCAGTATTTGTAAGGTAAAGTTACCATGTTATAGAAATTAGTTATAATTGTGTCTATAAAAAAAGTTTTTTTTTTTCCTTTTAGTACAGACATATGTGATTGTTTTATAAATAAGTTGTTTTCGTTTCAAGTTCTATTTTTGTATCTTTTAATCATTTATTTTTTAATTACACTTATATTTATATTAAAACTTGTGAAAAAAACGCTTCGTATAACTCAACATGTCAGTCGGTATGACAACGTGATGTCCTCTAGTGTCCTCTCGACCGCACTTTCGATAGTAAATAATCGAAAAGTAACTATATCATAGTAACCAAATATTAATGTATGTAGGTTTTATGGGTGCGGTATGAGCAATACCTTAAGTCCCACTCAAAAATGATAATTAACATTTAACTGGTATTAAATTTATTGTAATAATCGCTACAACGCTTGCAACTTTGTCTGCATGGGACAGTACATTCATATAACTATTTTATTTATGAACCCACGGATATAAAACTAAAATAAATGTAAAATGTTGTATGTATAGATTTGGTTTTTAATGAACCAACCAGTTAAACGCTAATTGACAACTGTGAGTGCGACTTTTGGACAATGTTAGACCAACATAGTCCGAGCGGAGCTTAGACAAATATATTTTCAATACCATACTTAATGTGATTTGAACCAAAAAAAAAAAGAAAAAGAAAGTTTCATGTAAATAACGTATTCTACGTGAATTTTCTTAAGCGCCATAATAATAATAATAATAAAAAAGATTTTTTATATATTATGGCTCTTAAAAAAAATATCTTTTAGTGTTTAGAGTTTTGACGTTTAGGTGGTTCTATAAAAATGTGCCTTCGATCAATTTATAATGGTAGTATAGTAACTTTTGGCCTCTAATGTACATAAGTATGTAAATACATTCCAATAAATGTAATAATAAGGAAAAAATGCCTCCAAAAACAACTTTTAGCCACATCAACGCTAATTTAAATTTTAATGGAGATTTGTAATTAATTGTAATTAATTAGTACAATTATTGTAAAACGTTTTCCTTTTTGTTTGTGAAATTATTAGAAAAACTCTTAAATTTGAGTGTAAATATAGAAAATAGTATGTTTTTTGACAGAAAGTGTAGAAAAAATATTTTTTACAAAACGCTTTGTACGATTTTTTTTATTTCAATGTAATTATGTAAAGAAAAATCTTTTCTTTTAATATAGAATACTAAATATTTAAAATAAAGCCTAATAAATGTTAACATTATTATAACATTCATTTGGTGGTTTTTTTATAAAATCAAAATATATTTTCTAGTGTTAAGCACAAAAATTTTGTATGATTACACAAAAAAAAAATTGTATATAAAAAATTGTATAATTATAAAATGCTTTTAAGTAACTTCAAATTTTTACAGTTCTGAGATCAATTAAATCGTACATAGTGTTATATAAATTTGCTCAGACGCCATTGTGATGAATAGTTTTCTTTAGATCTTCCTAAACTAAAAAAAATAGATAAAAAGACGAATGTGATTAGATTTGTAAATAATATTAATAAAAAAATATTTAAGATATATGCGTTTTATTTTGTTAGAGACATCCTGTTAATAGTACGTTTAAAGTTGTATATTAAGCTTTACACTGTATCCCACACAAAGCAGGCTATTTCGGAACATTTTGTTTAGTGAAAAATCCTACTGAACTCTGACTTAAAATCAAATGTGTTGCCGATATAATAAGAATTTTATTTGTTATGTGGACGTTAAGTGTTTTGAATCAAAAAAAAATCAAAATCAGCTTCACGCTGTATCCCGCACATAGCAGGGTAGGCAGGAAACCTAGTGTTAAGACACTTCGTTCCCCTCGTTCTTTCGGCCGAATTCTGGAGGCATTGCAACGCAACGCCGCATGATGTTTTGAATCCATTTTCGTAATTTTACATTACAGTACACGTCTAAAAAAATTGCCGAAATAATAATAATAAATAATAATATTGCTAGTAGCATGTACCTGCTCTCATCAAATAATCGTTTCTATCCTAAACGAAAACTATAAAAAAAATTTAGAGAAATCAATCGACCTTCTCTCTCTCTCTCTCTCTCTCTGCTATGCACCGATAAATATTATACTGCTCTATCTTATACTTTTTACCTATTTTAAAAAAGAGTGAAGCTCTCAATTCGGCTGTATTTTTTGTATGCCTAGTGCTTACGGCTATTGATGATTCTTATTTTGTTAGGCAGGTCAAGTTTCAGATGTTCCATATTTTTTGGCAATTACTAGTTTGACTACTTGATTTTACTCTTGTTTTATTATAAGATAATTGTCAGAAAAAGGAAAAAAAAATAGCTTTTTTCATCCGCCTCGAAATTGCGAGAAATATCTTCTTAGTGCTCTACTAAATTTACTTACCTTACTTTACTCTACTTACAGGACAAATTTTAACTAAGTCCATTAGATTACGCTGTATCCCGTACATAGTAGGTAGCTAGATGGAACGTATTGAGTCTTAAAGGGAACGGAGTGTCCCTTTAAGACACTTCCGTTCCCCACTTTCCGCCGTATTCTGGAGGCAGTGCTGGATGACGGAACAATACAAATGAACATAGCACCTATGTACTCTAAAACAAGAGCAAGAAAACATTATTCCAAATAATAACTGATAAATACTTGCTCTTTCCATTACCAATAGCGGAACAGTCGCACAATCCAAATAAATAAAGTAATTCCAAAATTCAAAAGAATCATTCGCCATAAATTCTTATAGCATGGTAATTTATTTGTACACAAACAGCTACCCTCATCAAAAACAGCTACCTACTGAAACTTCAAAGATGCTTGAAAATTATACAAAGTACGCAGCGATTACCTAAATTTTGGAACGACCCGCCTTCGTTTTATACTGGACCCAACTAATTATGGAATTTTGTGAAAACTTCGCCTCTAAAAGTACTGAAAGAGTATTATAATGATGTCGTTGGAAAACAAAACTTTGGAAATTATCAAAAACGTTTTACGTTTCGTTTCACGGTGTAGGGGTATTGCACAATAATTAATTTTATTTATAAATATCATTTTTATATAAGCTATATAAATAAATAAATCAGCTTCACGCTGTATCCCGCACACAGCTGGGTAGGCAGAAGGAACCTAGTGTTAAAACACTCCATTCCCCACTTTCTGCCGAATTCTGGAGTCATTGCGTGATGAGTGACAGAACTCAACGCCGCAATTATCCTCGACACCAGAGCGAAGAAATGGAAATATTAATTTAAGTAAATATTTTAGCTCCTCGAGTGGTGATCGAACCCACAACCAGTCGGTTTTACAGTCACACCTCGTGCCGCTGCGCCACGACTGGCCTCCTATATGAGCTATATAAGCGTCCTAAATTTATTCGCTACAAATGCAATCGTGAAATTTTAATTGTCTGCTTTTATTTTGTAGCGTATAAATAATCAAATTAAATATATAATAAATGATTTTAAATAAAACTATTTTAACCGGATTAATCGCGTATATTTTGTATGTTTATACATTTTTGGAAACCCGACGTTTCGAACACTTTGCAGTAGTCCGTGGTCACGGGTAGACTGAGGTGGCATTCGTCTGTCAGTTGACATAATTATTATATCAAACTACCGCCAACGATTTCTTAATTGCCTCGCGTACTGCCCTGGATTCCTGCAGAATGAGCTGATGGTATCTTGCCCTCTGGTATTGTGGATTTGAGACTTCAATGATTTTATGAGTGGGTCCCAGGTGGTAGAAAGCTTCCAGCCGTCCTCTCTATTGAAATTAGGATGTTTTTGTATTTCAATAGCCTCGCGGATCATTCTAGGAATGTATCTGTTTTCCTTAGCGAGGATTTGGGGTTTATCAAACCTAATGTAGTGGCTGGGTTTATCCACAGTATGCTCACACACAGCTGACTTCGATACATGCCCATTCTTGATATCAGCAATGTGTTCTTTCACCCTAACACCGATGCTTCTCTTTGTTTGACCTATGTATGATAAGCCACAGTCACAGTCTAGTTTGTATACACCTGCACTCTGTAAAGGAATATTACTTTTTACTGGTCTCAAGAATTGGCTCACTTTCTTGTTAGGCTTGAATATGGTTTTTATGGAAGCTCTTCTTAAAATGTGTAATAATCGTGAAAATCAAAGAACTTATTATATAATAAATGAGTTGAATATTAGGTCTCATCTCACTATCATCACCACAATACTATAGCCTACATTGGTGACTCCGACGATGTACCACGACGGAGGTTACTCTACCAGCTTCAGCCCGACGCGATAGCTCACAACGGAATATCCTTTTGGGTTATTGTTTACATTTTTTTCTTAGATTTTTTATAAAGTTCAACGTGATTTTTTTTGCTTCACGCTGTATGCTGCTGCATATAACAGGATAGGCAGAGGAAACCCACTATTACGACAACTTGTACCCAAATTTTGGCTCATTTGCCGAGACTATACGTGTTTTGTTGCGGAGTTGAACACCGTATTGTGTGTTATCAGAGCAAGGAAATCAAAATAATTCGTTTCCCACTGTATCCCTTATCCGGTGGGCAGTCAGACAATAGATTTGTCTTAAATTCTTATTTGTATAAAATGACATACATTTTAATTGAATATTAATACTATACGTGGGAGCCAGTCACAGTCAGGACCACAAGCGTGCGACTATAAACGTGACAGAATTCGGCGGAAAGTGGGAAACAGAATTGTCTTAATGTAATTGTTTTAATAATTCCAGGTTCCCAAGTTCCCTCTGCCTACTTTACTACATGCGAGATATAGCGAGAAGTTAAAAAAACCTTACGTGAGATAAAGCTTGGAGCTATAATATATATATTTATTTAGTACTCACGCTTTTTTGACTTACTTACTAGTTGAGTTTCGCCACTCAACACGCAGACTCCAGAATTCGGCGACATACCCTGCTGTGAGCGGGATACAGCGTAAAGATAAAAAAAACAACATTTTTACCCGGTTAGCCAAAAAACACCTAGTGTCAATACGCTCTGTTCTGGACTTTACACTCAAATTTTGCGTGTTGAATGGGGTCGAACCTATAATCTTTGCTTTACCCGCTACTATAGCCACTTCGAAGGATCTACAATTGGCAATTAAACAAATCCTTCAACTTTGTATACTAAAACTCAATGATTTAGCAAACGCGGTACTGATTAATGGATGAATATTTCAATATTCAATTCAAACCCTATAAAACCCATTGAAAACTGTTCAAATAGGACACGTGCAAACAATTATAGACAAACCCTTAACTTTTCTCGATTCTATTTATTCTCTTTGAGTTTATACTACGTACGTACATATTACAATTGTTTATGGAGAAATTGAAATTATCGTAATGATATATTACAGATGTAATGAGAAAATATGGTATTTTTAAGAGATTTTTTGGTTTCTGCCGAATTCTGAAGCAATTAGATGTTGAGTCGCTTTTAATGAACCTGCGCTACGACGGTCACATTTTTTACTTTTTATTATTATATTTATAATAATGATTATTTTAAAGAACCAACGGTGTAAGTTAGTTTTACGAGGCAAAGCGCGGCGCATCATTTCCGCCACTCAACACACAATGTCTCGAAAATTCAGCGCAAAGTGGAATACGCAAGTATCTAATGAGAACAGAGTGTCTTAATACTAGGTCCTCAGGTTCCCCTATGAACTAGGGGACCTCAGGGGAACCTGAGGACCTAGTGTCATGTGCATAAAAATGTATTTAAGATGTATTTGTACGCACATAGATATAGCAACTATCCTCCATTATAACATTCGCGTAAATAACGAAATGTGAACTCCCAACTTCTGAGTAACAGCAAATATGATCTAAAACATACGATCGAAAGAGTATTACTATTGGATAAAGCTCGTTCAAACACTGTTTCGAGTTGCATGCAAATACATACGGGACTACTAAAGCTTTACTTTTACCTTCTGCAAATCTAAAACAACGGGGGAATATCCGACTGTATGTTTTTATTTGTCGATGTTTGTTACGCCATTACTCTGCTAATTTTGAATAGTTTTTAATGATTCTTTTTTGTACGGTGCATTATGGTTATGAGGTGGTATCGTATAAATTTTGACAAATAGAGTTTTGCAACTTTTTGTAATAATTGACAAAAATAATAAAAATTAAATTTAATCAGCTTCACGCCGTATCCCGCGGATCTGCATTGTAGGCAGAGGGAACCTAGTGTTAAGACACTTCGTTCTCCACTTACCGCCGAATTTTGGAGGCAATGCACGTTGAGTGGCGGAACTCTAAGCCGCACTGCGCCTCGACACCAGAGCGAAAAAATGGTAATACAAAAATAATAAAAATATGCATAGCTGATAATTTTAATTAGTATTTTTTTAGGAAAAAAGACAAGGCAAACGACAAAAAGGCGTACAAGTCACGTGATAGTAAGTGACTGCCTACGACCACGTGCAACATGAGAGGAGCTACCGTCGCGTTACCGGCCTTGAAATGGAGATAGACATGCTTTTTAAAAGTACCCAGGTAGTACCGACATGAAAACTGCCTCAGGTAGATAGGTCGTCCACAGCTGCGCGGCGCTTGGGAAGAAGTTCCTACGAGATCGTATAGTAGTGGAGTGCGACGTATCCATGTGGTTGGTATTAATAAAGTATTAATATAAAAGTACAATTGTTTTCATTAACCTACACATTGTATTGGATAAGCAGAAAGAACCTAGCGCTATATGACCTTTCTTTTTTATTTTAAGTCCATTTTTATTTATTTTTTTATTTACTTTAAGGAATATATTTATTTTAGCAATTTAAAATATTTCTTATAAGATAAAAAGTTTTTGAAAACGGGTGCCTTCCTGAAAGATTTTCCTATATTTCAAGAAATCCGTAGCTACGCTATAATAGCGTAAAAATATTTAAACAAAATCAAATAAATAACTTTGGAAAGTAAATTTACAAATATTGTTAAATCCTGTTCCTACTTCTGTTGCTAACACTTGACTGAGCTGAAAAACTCGCGATCTTTGATAGTCAACGGAGCGTTAAATGAGTAATTTGCTTAAGCTTTTTTTACAAAGTGAGCGCACTGATTTATGATATGGAAATATTTTTTATATAATTTAAAAATATATAATGGATTTATTAAAAATTTAATTCCGCCATTCAACATGAAGTGTTCCGAATTCGGACAGAAACCAGACAACGTTTCTTAATATTATATTTTTTTCTGCCTAGCCTTCTAAAACTGTTTTGTTTTATACTCAGCCCCACAGATAGCTTGGCTTCACTCTGAACCCCGAATATAATAGAGGATTCCCTCCTCTAGGGAACTCCGGGAACCTAGTACGGGAACGGGAACTGTTCGTTACCGACGTACCGCCTAATTTTCAAGTAACGTAACTAATGACGAAACGGTCAACACCACACATTATATACTTACCAGAGAGAACATAAAAATAATTTATTTTTCTCCGAATGGCAATCAATCAAACCACAACAACTACGCCACGACGGCCATCAGTATAACATCTTGCATATAACGATTAAGCTAAATACCTCACAATAACAAACTTAGCAATCGTATATCAAGTTTAATTCTGACAAATCTTTAGCTGGCGCTGGTCCAAATCTGGACTGAACGCTATGATTAAACCACCATCAATAGTTAAGCATTTCTTGAGTTACAATCTGCTAAATAAACGCTTGGGCTCGCTCAAACGTTTTCAAATATATTAAGTGATGTTTTCTATTGAGCTTAAATTGTTAAACACAGTAGTTTTTGGTAAAGTGTGTTTTGTTTTACCCAAAAAAGAATTACTGAAGGAGTTATCGTATAGTAATGTTTTAATATTTACAACTGTATTGAATATTTTATTAGACAGGTAATAAAAAGCTTGGTCAACTTTAATTTGTGTGTGAGCACTCATTTTGAATGAAATGAACTACAAATATAAGATTGTAATGATTTTTTAATATATATTTTATTAAAATTAATTAAAATTTAAGCATAAATCACCGCCATTTTGTTATATAACTGTGAACCATGAGTTTCACTTTGATTAATAATGACAGAATTGCCAAAATGATGGACGTTTCGAGTTTAAATGATACGTGAAATTACCCACATTTCCGATAGCATATTGCTTTCCCCGACCTCATAAATTTTGTATCTCCACAGCTCCGTGTGCTATCTTTGTATCGTCGGTATACTGTTGGTATACTGTTTTACGCAACATAGAAGTGTATTATAAAATTATATAGTATATTTGAGCGGACATATTTATAAATTCATTTTTAATTGACATAAGGCATTGCCAATGTAATGATGAACATGAAGCTAGTCATAGAGCAGAGGCCCAAGCATACGACTGTAAACGCAATAGGTTGTAGATTCAATTCCTACTGGAGGAAATAATTTTTTAATTTCTTCGCACTATCTGAGTTCCGCCACTTAACTTCCGGAACAGAACGTCTTACGGAAAAAAGTGTCATAGCGCTAGGTTCCAACCAGATTCCTCGAGAAGCTCCATGACGTCCGAGGAGGTAGCGGCAGCTGTCAGCAGATTTGGTGGTGATGTAAATATCCGCGCAGTCAAGATCGGAGAGGTCTGACGCAATCGTACCTGCCTTGACACGACTTAGGTGTATTGTCCAGTGGCGTCAGTGGCAAATTAGTTTATTATAAGCTCATAAACAGAACTGTCACGTTGTTAAATAACTTTAGCGTTTTATAAATAAATAAAATAAATAAATAAATACTAACGCAAGTCATTTTTGAATATATCAATAGTTATATTTCTTAAAAGAGAATTGACGTTTTCCAAAATTACACGAAAGTCATCGTGATCCAGCCTAAAATTCATCAATCTCCTCAATATTTGAGAGCAAAAGCTAATTTAATCTTTATAAATAAACACTTGACTTAAATCGGTCAAAATGTCGGTCATCCTCGCAAACACTAAAAGTTGAAGTAGAATGTGTATTCGTCAAACATAGCTTGTTTACCAAATCGATCCATAATTCCTATAAATTAATATCTTATCGGTTATATTCATCTTTGGTTTCGTATTGATCACTACAGTATTGGAGTTTTTTTCGATTTGTAATTTAATGGCTCTTTTAGTATTAAATCTAGTTTTTAATTATAACTTTGTTCTGATTTTTGAAAGAGATAAAGAAAAGGCAGAATGCAAGATCAGTGTAAATGGTAAGATTAGAACAAGTGAATGAAGTGGTATATTTGGGAAGTATTTTACAGATACGAGCTGAATGTGGAAGGACGTATTGCTGCCGGTAACAGGGTTAACGGAACCTTAGCTGCATTGTTGAAACGGCGAAACGTCAGCACAGCTGCGCGTTTGGCCGTACCGAAGTACCGAAGTGTTGGTACCGACGCTGTTATGCGGCAGCGAAACGTGGGTACTACAGAAGAAGAATGTCAAAAAGATGAATGCCGTGGAGATGCTATCTCTTCGTAGGATATGCGGAGTCAGCTTAGCTGATCGAATCTGCAATGAAGAGGTACACAAAATGGCAGGTATTAGCAAGGATGTCACGGTGACAATGAAGAAGAACGTGCTAAGCTAGTTGGGGCGCGTCGAACGAATGAGTGATGAAAGAATGGCAAAAAAGATTTATGATGGAAAAGTGAGTGGTAAGAAAGTAATAAAAAAAATACAAAGTTAGAAATCGTCATAAATAAGTGCTAACTAAAACTAGACTTTTAAACAAAGTAATTATGTATCTATGTAATATAAAGTTAATATTAATAATATAGTGATATTTTTTAGTTTTAAAGTGTAATTCCACACTTAGGAAAGAAAAATACTTTTTAGAAAACGGTATACCTGAAATTAATTTCACCTTGATACCTAGACGCGATCTCAATTAAAATACTCTTGACAAACGGATAACAAAGTAATCTTATGAGGGTTTCGTTTTTTTCCTTTTGTTTGTTGTACAAAACTAGGATAGAGAGAGAGAAAACTGGATATTTTTTTAGTTTGGTTATTTATACTAAGAAATTCAAAAAATAATTAAATTTAATCAGCTTCACGCTGTATCCCGCATACAGCAGGGTGGGCAGACGGAACATAGTAGAACTAAAACACTCCGTTCCCCACTTACAGCCGAATTTCGCCTTTTGCCTGCACCGGGTTTTTGCCTTGGTATCAGTGCAAAAAAGGAAAATATCAATAAATAATAATTCATTCCCTCAAATGAAGATCGAACCCACAATCGTCGCGTTACAGTCATGCCCTTGTTCCCCTGCCCTACGACGACCTCTATTTTACTGTTATGTATTAAATAAATCGTAATTTAAGTGTTTTGGGAACTGATTTGATTTTGCTTGCAAAAAGTCGTATTTAATAAAATAATATTTACTTATTTCACATCTATCTAGATAAACCGTAACCATGCACACACTGCAAACGTAGTTTTTCCCATATAAATTCCGATTACGCAAAAGTTCCGGGTTACCAAAGATTATACAATATAGCTGCTTGAGAGGGTGTCAACTTACTTTGCAGAATCCTAAATATTGAAATTATGGTCTATTTTATAATCATCCAATCTTGAAGTTGTTTCTATCATCATACAAATAATAACTTATAAACAATATCAAACAACAAAACATTGTAAAACTAAAAACTTAGTCAATTCAATATACGGTTGTGTATAAAATAACTCTATTAGGAAATAGTCATTTTATTAATGATATATGAAGTAGTAATGGGTTCTACGTAAATGTTGTCGTGAGTACACAATCGATTGTTAATGACCACCAATGACCAATTGTTTGTTAAAACTCAAACTGTACTATTACATACAATTCTCGAAAATTTCTAATCTTGGAGCCATATACTGAGAGAAGATAGTAAAGTTTAATCACTATTGTCCAAGTTCTACTATTTTTTAACAGTTTATTTTTCTCAGCTTCACACCAAATCCCGCATATACGGAGAATAGGAAAAGAGAATCTAATGCCAAGCCACTGTGTGATAGAATTCGGCGCCGCACTTTGTCTTGTCATGAAAATAATTCTTTCTTCCGAGTAGAGATCAAGCCTAAAACCATCGCGTATACTAGTCCTCGTCTCACATCGCCACATTGGCCACACTCTAATACTACTACTACATTTTTTTAATTTATTATACTTTCATTCTGATGGATGCTTATTAATTTCAGAAGTGAAACATGAAGAGGAACTCATGGTACAAGATGGTAGAAACACTTAAAACTTTTAGTCTAAATCATCACGATTTTCCAACTATAATTGATAACGTCTCCATATTGCTGAGGATTATTACCATTGATATTTATAAAAAAACAAAACGTTAGTTATGCTGTATTTACTGTAAGACATATTCACAGTTCCTTCTTGCTTGGAAATGGAAATATGTTATGTACTGGGAGGGAACGAATCGTAATCGTTGCGTTTACAGTCAAAGTATTCCAATGTGCCATAATGATGGAAGTAATTTATACAGATGAAACTACTCGAAGTACAGACGGAACAACAGGACTCAGAAATCCGTCGCACTAACATCTCCACGATAACGTAGCCCACAGGACCGTGGATCTGAGTAAATGGTTTAAATTTTAACCCGATATCTTTAAGCGTTCCTGAGATATGGGCTCTTGACAAACAGACACACAGACATACAGACAGACACACAAAAAAACAGAAGAACAACAAAGTGATTTTATAAAGGTTCCTTTTGTGCTTAAAAGATACGGAACCCAAAAAAATATTCTCATAATTTTACAAATTATATATTTTTAGCTATTTCCTTCATATTTTACATTATGACTTCAATTGCTGGTTTGGGCTACTTCTACGTATTTACCATATCAATGGTGTGGATGGTATTTTTCTACTACGGCAGGGCTGCTATGTGGACTGAAGTGGCCGTAGTACTCGCTTTAAGTTCCTGCAGTGTTATTTGTCTCATAAAATTCGTCTTTATGAAGTTATATGCGTAAGTAACATATTTTTTTTCTTAAAATCTAAAAAAACAAAACTTTATACCCTAGATTTTCGAATAATATTTTGTAATGTAGTAGCGTCTATATTAATATTATAAAGCTGTAGAGCTAATTTGACTAAACGCGGTAATCTCAGAAACTACTAGTCAGAAAATATTTTCTTATTGAAAAGCAGATTCATCGAGGAAGATAATAAAAAGAATCGGTCACGTGTGATAACTGTTGGTCGTTTTAACCTCACGAAGACGGCGTAAAAGTTAGTAATGATATTTTTTTTTACAGGAAGGAAATCAAGGATACTGTTGAAAAATTTCTAAAATGTGATGCTCAAGTTATAGCAGGTACAAGATTCGCCAAAAACCTTCTAAAAAGACTTAGGGTAGTCAAGAGGCGAGCTGCTATTATCTGGGTGTCCCTCGTGGTAAACGGCCTCGTTTATCTAATGATTCCTCTCTTCACGCCTGGTAGACATTTTACAATTGAAATTTATCTAATTTATGGTAATAAAATTATTTATATAGATATTTTCTTATATCTAAAATAAGATAAGATATTTAAAAAAATACATTTATTAGATTAGTTTTATTTTGAGAATTATAGGTTCTGATGCACTCATTCACTTTAACTTTACAAAAGTATAATCATCTCAATTAGAATTAGATCAATTTGAATATTACATACACGAACAATAAAGTCTAATTTCAATTAAACTGTGACAACAATTTCAAAAAAACAATTAAACTTACATATTTCTTTCTTTACGACAACACTGTCGTGGCGCAGCGTCTGATTGTGGCCGCATTGATTGTGGGTTTGATTTGCACTCGAGAGGATTAATTATTTTCATGCTACAATAACTAAAAAGGCACATTGAGTTCTACCATTAATAGCATTCTTTATTGTTTCAGGTTTAGTCCCGATGTTAGAGCCACCTAATTATGAAATAGCCTTACTGGCTACTACTGTTACCACAGGTTTTGGTGTTTACATAATGGTGAGCGTGGCTATATACGTGATCGTCATAGTCGGTTACGCTGAAGCCCAAATGCACGCTTTAAGCGAAGAACTAAGAAACGTTTGGTTCGACAGCCAATACTTCTACAATGAAATCAACTGTGATATCGAAAAACCTATCGTTAACGACAAAGATAATATCACCAACGAATTTATTGGCATTCGTTTGAGAGATATTGTCAAGTTTCATATTGTCATTATTGATTTAGTCCACGAATTGGACAGAGAATTCCGTCCAAAACTGGCTTTGGAGTGTAGTATTATGGCGTTTTCTATAATCACAGAATTGTTCGGTGGTCTCAGACATACTTACCTGCAGTTGCCGTTTTCTTTGATCCACGCGTTCATGGACTGCTTAGCTGGCCAACGATTAATTGACGCTTGCAATAACTTCGAAGAAGCTCTATACAATTGCAAATGGGAGAATTTTAGTATTAAAAACCAAAAGACTGTTTTGCTTATGTTGATATTATCACAGAAAACCCTGATGTTGTCAGCTGGTGGAATCGCCAAGTTAAATTTTAATTGTCTAATGATGATTCTTAAATCTACCTATTCAGCGTATACCGCCTTAGAATCTACAGTGAAGAAGTAGTTTTTTTTAATTTAAAATATACGTTATATCATCAAAACATCCTTAAATTGTTTGCTAAAAATCTTTTTAATACTATAATGTAATAAGAAATAATTGGCTTATTATTAGAATCAAAATGGGTCTTTAAAAGTCCTTAATAATTCATACGTACTTAAGTTTCCATACTAAGCCTATTTTATAAATTTAATTAATCCAGTTTCTGGTCTTTTTATGCATTCGTTTATACTTTTTGTTTGTGTCAAGTTTTCTTATTAACAAATAAGCTCGGATAAGCAAAAAGACAAACAGACAAAAAAATTTAAGTTGTTTGTTTTACTATTGTGTAATATTTTTGAAATCACTTACGATAGACACTTTAATTTTATTTATCTGTCAATCTCTCAGGTTTTACACAAAACTATATTTCTAATAAATCGAACATTGGAAATTGAAAATATTCGCCACATTCATGGGATATTTCAAATTCAAATTTTTATACTTTTTCTAAATAAGTATTTTTCGTTCTTATGTATGTATTAACACTAAGAATGTCAAAAAAATATTTAATAAATAGTATTCTCTCTTGCCAGACGATAATTCTTTGTAATTATCTTTGGGTAGCGGAAATTTGTAAAAATCTCCCTAAAGAGATGCTAACAACATAAATAAGTTGTAACAAGCGTATAAAAATTTCGACGTAGCTTGATGAGAACGTATGGCTTAGTGGTCGGAGCGCCTGGTCGGTTTCCAGGAATACCGCTACGTTAGATTAGAAGATTCCAAAGTCAAGATATGTACAAGATATTTTCAATTCAACTTGCTTTAGTATCTCACAGTATATTACGATTTTATTAGAAACATTGAAAGATCTCTTAATTTTTAGTACAGAAAACACTTTGATTATATTGGAAGAGTATTATTTGCATAAATTCGTATAAATATACTTATGTAAACTATTTATCACTTAATGTACTTTTCCTATCACACAAATGGTCCCCACAATTTAAATCACACAAATTAAACAACTGAAACGATTTTTTTTTTTTATTTAACCATTAACCAAATATCACATAAATTTTCAACTAGTACCACTATACTTGTTTATGTTTATTTTATCACTCATTATTATAGTCACTCAGTAATGGAAGAATTTTATATAAGTACATAGATAAATTATATTCTAATCAGTTCAGTTTCTATTAATGTCATGTTCTTAAATACACTTGTAAAAGATTTCCTCTTATCGCTCTCAAGCCAATGTCCATTTGAAACTCCAATTTATGAGCTTCTGATTCAAATACTAAGTCTTTTACGCAATGGGCTAGAAGGGTCTTCAGGATCGCCATTGCGTATCTTTTACCTGTTGAAAAATCAGTATGTTATTGATAATATAACGAGGGATCAACATTTTTCTAAAAAGAGATCGTTGATGGCTAAACCAAAACCAAGGCCGAATATTATGCAATGACCAATGACGATACAAAATTCAATTCATCATCATCATCATCATCAGCTTCACACTGTATCCCGCACACAGCAGGGTATGCAGAGGGAAACTACTACTTTCCCCACTTTCTGCCGAATTCTGGAGGCATTGCGTGTTGAGTGGCAGAACTCAACGCTACGCTTAACCTCGACGCCAGAGCGAAGAAATGGAAATATAAATTTAAGTAAATAATTCATCTCCTCGAGTGGGGATCGAACCCACAACCAATCGGTTTTACAGTCACACTTCGTGCCGCTGCGCCACAATTGGCCTCGACAAAATTCAATAAAGATAATCTTGTTAATGCTATATTAAATATCTATATGTAACAAAATAAATTGCATACCAATACAGGCGCGTCTCCCAACACTGAATGGCATAAAAGCAGGATTGCTGACTGATTGAGGCTGAAGCCAACGTTCAGGTACAAACTCGTCAGCGTCCTCCCCCCAAGCACGCCTAGATCTACCGGCACCCCATAAAGATAGAGAACACAGTGTGCCCTTAGGAATTATACATGATTCTGAAATGAGATACGCATTGCTTCCATAATTCGACGTAAAAGTGGTTGGGCCTACTAAGTGGAATACAGCATTATAAAAAATATACTATAAACACAAACTCATATAAATAGTCCGGTCAATATAGATATTGCAAGATACGTCCCATCCAGCTGAAAATTAGTAAAATTGTTAAAAACGTAGCAAAAAACAATATTTTAAAATTTCCCATCATTCCCGTATATACAATGGCTCTTTATACAAAAATATTACATACTCATATTTCTAGTTTAATTTGACCGGACTAAAAATATAGAAAATTGCATAGCCAAAAATTGTGTGAAATAATATTCTATTTTACTTTGACGCATCAAATACTAATATAGAGCAGCATTTCCACATATAACAAAATTTTACGCTTTTTAATCATATGGACATCCAATTGGCGCTGTTAAACGTTTAAGCATTAATAAACTTTTTTGTTTTTTTTATAATACATACTAATTGGCAAATCACGATCTGCATGTCTGGTGACGACTGGTATAGGCGGGAACAATCGGAGTGTCTCTTGAATCACAGCCTCACAATATACGAGACGACATAGATCCTCCTTAAGAATATTGGACCTATCTCCGAATACTTGATTTATTCTGAAAATACAACAAAAGGCAAATTTTAATAGAATACCTAGAAATATTTTTATCTTGGATATAGCAAGAAAAGCTATCACTAAGCAGATTACAGGGAAGATCATCCTCCTTTCACTACTAATAGGTGGGTATATTCAAACAAATGACAAAGAAGTGTGTCCTATTTGTCGGAAAAAAATAAATAAAAACCGAAACTTAATATTGTTTCTGTGATTGTTTAAAGGCAATTTTCCTTTGATAATAGTCAAAAATAGATGTAATTTTCTAATTTTATATTCAACCATTAAATTTATTTCATTTTCTCTAGACTACTAAAGGTAAAAGTCAATTTTTCTAATATAATCTATATAAACACACAGTATTTTCTTTATTTAAAATAAATTTAACATAAAAAATATACTATATAAATAATATAGATGCATAAATTAATTCTATAAAAGTACTGAAAAGGTGTCTCGTGGACTACAGCGTCAGTATATTTGTAAAAATAAAGCGTCACGTCAGTCGCACAGGGTTAATTTTTGGAGTTATTTGAGGCATGACAAGCCTAAAATTTATTCAAATGTCTATATTTTTCCAAACTAGTGCTTACTATTGAAACTTACTGCCGTATTATATATAAAAAATATTCTTTCCCATCTCTTTTTCTTTTTGTTATAAAGTTCATACAGTATCTTGCACATAGCAGGGAAAACAGTATGGGATAGCCTTTTATATTAGTTAACTTAGTCTTTAATTGCAAAACTTCTATGATAAAAATTAAAGATAATTTATTTTTAACTTACTCGTTAAATAATTTGTCTTGTATGTCAGGGTGACATCCTAACATTAATAAAGCATAAGCGAGTGTCAACGCAACAGTCTCTTGTCCGCCCAAGATTATCGTATGGACTTCTGATCTAATCTGCAGTTCATCCATGCTAGGATCTATTTCTTGTAAGTCCAATAAAAGGTCCAGTACAGTTTTAAAATTTTTGTTTTTACCTGTTGTAATATTAGCAGATATTGATTACAAAGATATTTTTCTTGATGGTTAGACTTGGTAACATATTAAAATTAATTGTTTAAGGTTTGAACATAACGAGATTTTAATTCTTGCGGAAGCAATAATTTCATATACTCTATTCAACTAAATAATAATAATTAATAATAATTCAAACTCAAAATATTCTTTATTCAAATAGACTATTATAGATAAGCACTTTTGAATCGTCGAATGAACATATAAACAAAAAAAAAGCAACCACCGGTTCGGAAGGTAGTTCTGCTGAGAAGAGTCGGCAAGCAACTCACAATAATTTATTTAGCTCAAAATTACAAACAAATATTCCTAACGATAATAACCGCATTAGTTATAAACTGTGTGGCAGTTATTAATTAAATAAATTAATTATTTTTTAACTGCCAAGTAAAACAAACAGTCGTAATTTGATATTGTAATAAAGTTGTTGTAGCATTAATTCGACACCCACTTCTAAATTATAAAATTTAGAAGTGGGTGTCGAATTAAAGTTTTCTTTAATTATTTTTTTTTAACAAAATCAAAGTACGTTTTACTTTATGTTAACTAAATTTATTTATTACTTTATAGTTTATTGTTTAAAGTCGGTTATTTTTTTGATAAAAAATCATTTATTATACAATTAAGGTCTACTTAAAAACTGTCTCAAGGTTGTCCTGTGTAAAGCTTCAAACTTAATTAGGTATTATTTTTGTGCAAAATAACATTTTAGCAAATTGACAAGAACATATATAAAAAATATTAGGGTGAATTGGGAATAGGGAATTCCTATTAAAAGTAGATATGTATATAAATGATAATTAAATAAATTGTAATATTGAAATATATAAATGACACATATTAAATAAACTTTTATTCAATATCAAAATTTTTAAGTATTTTCTTTTATATATTAGTTCCCTACAAATTCATTATGAACAATAGGCACAATATAAGAATTGCTTATCATAGTAAAAATACTGTGATATATAAGTATCTAATAGTTAGGTATTCGGCGTATGCCAATATTTACCTTTTTGATCTTCAATAGATATGCTTCTACGTATTTTTTCTCGTTCAAACATCTTCTGATTGATAACCTATGAAATATATTTTCAAAATAAAAAACTACCAGTTTATACTCTAGGATTTTTCTGAATAATCCAGACAAAATTGAGGCCGTCGTGGCGCAATTGGACAGCGTCAGACGGTGAACGAACGAAAACACTATATACATAGCCGTTAAGCTTTGGGCTCGTTCTCCACTCACAGGAATAATACTTTTATTTCATTTCCTCGTTCTGGTAGCTTCGAAAATTTGGCGAAAAGTGGTAAAGACGAAGAAATACTAAGTTCCCGTATCCTATGATAATTGTGTAAAACTACTTCCTGTGGATTTTATAGAGCGCCTGCTAGTTTGGCTTCTGTTATATATAAACATATCAATTGTTTCCCATTCACACGTCGTCACAAGAAAAAATAATGATCCATAAAAACTTACAACATTGGACACATTGTGCATTATTGAAATATTTTTAATAAATTTTTCGTGATCTGAAGAAAATTTGTAAATAAAATCAATATGGTAGAACAAGTTCAATCCTCGTTTCACCAAAAGTTCCAGTGCACCTTTAAATGCTTCATAATATTGTTCAGATTCCTTACTGTTTGACTTATAACTTACTCCTAAACCAGTCTCTGCAAAGAAAAAAATATTTTTTTTTAGCTTCACAATTCTTCTTCTTGGCATTAATACCGGCGTAAGTTGCCAGTGTTTGCTTTCTTGCTCAACCTACTCCGCTTTGGACAGTCTTTAACGATTTCGCTTTATGTTGCATCTAGCAAGGTAGTCGTTGAAATCAAGCCTTGCATGTTTTGTAGAGGAATTCAATTCTTCACTTATTATCTGAATGAAGAAATGGAAATACTTCAACTGTCGCATTTACAATCACCCGCTCTGCCCTAGCGCCACGACGCGACGTCCTTAAGTAAAACTTAATGTTAAGATATTCCATTATTCATAAAAACACTTCCATTCCGTATATTCAGTCTTATTCTGGTCAATGCGTATTGAGATCCACTTCACTCTACCACGGCCTCAATAAAACATTTAATAAATAGATGCTGTAAAGCCCACAAAAATTTGTACGCTATCACTTCTTTACTCACCACAGATAGCAGCTAATGTGGTGTTGGCCAGACAAGGCATTACATCGAATGGTTTTTTATCGATATTTCCTTTCAATTTCAACACTAATTCTTTTGCCTTTATATTAAATACTTCTTGGAAACCGCCAATCATTGTTCCAGAAAATGTGCCAATTATAAGTTTTATATTACGTTTCCAAATTTCACCTGGATGAGTTAAAATAATAATGTATCATCATATTTTTTTTAGCTTCACGGTGTATCCCTCACGTAGCAGGATAGGCAGAGTGAACAGATGTCTAGACTGTGAATTTAGTGTGCTGGGACTCAACGCCACATTTTGTTTTGTAACCAAGGCAGTAAGGAACCGAAAATAATTCGAGTGGGAATTACATAAATTTTTAAAAGTCTAAACTTAAAAAAATGTTTTGGGCATATGCGTTGTACCAGAGTACATGCAACTAATTCGGATTCGGAGGAAATCCTATAAAATATTTTTGTAACAGTCTTTATTAGGCTATGTGTTTTACTATAAATTATGTTAAAATAATTAAATATTACAGATCTGCCGTAGTTACATTCACATTCGAGGAATATAAAATATTTAATATTTTCATTGTCAAAAGTGCGGCATGAGGCCGGTCGTGGCGCAGCGGCACGAGGTGTGACTGCAAAACCGACTGGTTCTGGGTTCGATTCCCACTCGAGGAGATGAAATATTTACTTAAATTTATATTTCCATTTCTTCGCTCTGGTGTCGAGGTTAAGCGCGGCGTTGATTTCTGCCCCTCAACACGCAATGCCTCCAGAATTCGGCAGAAAGTGGGGAACGGAGTGTGTTACACTAGGTTCCCTCTGCCTACCCTGCTGTGTGCGGGATACAGCGTGAAGCTAAAAAAAAAAAAAAAAGTGCGGCATTGAATTTCGCCACTCAATTCAGGATTCGACAGATTAATAGGAACTATATACAGGATATACCGTAAAGCTAAAAACAACATTGTATCATTTATATTACCTGGTGCAACAACAAGGCCTTTTCCGAGCCAGTCATGTAAAAAATTATATAGGTAGGGCTTCTCCAAAAAATGATTACTGATTGTCTTTACGTCTTCAGGATCGCTTACCACTGAAAAGTTTGTATGTTTGTATATAAATTAAAAGTTGCTATAATTAGATCTTTCGTAAGGTTTTCCTAAACATGTCAAATGGTACTCTTTAAGTAGATTAGTCGTGTATATTTGAGATACTTTCTACTCACTACTACAAACTTTAATGTCTCAAATCAAACAACACAAATAAGAGTGGAACAAAACAGAGAAATGCAGTACGAGAGAACGGAGCAACTAACAAATCGTAGATAGTAGCTTGAGTAAGTATGTCAAGTGACAGAAGAATCTACATACATTCATAGTATGTAGAATGGAAAGTCACGTTCTGCTCCTTTTCAGGAAAAATTTCAAAAAATCCTTTCTGATTTGTAGGTAAGTTAGGGGGTGCAGGGGAATAGCTAAACCCTCTAACTTACCTACAAATTTCAACATTAAAAGTCCGGTAGTCAAGGTGCGATCAAAGTCCATTAGTTTTATTTGCGCGTTGTCCATCACTCAGTAACGGAAGCATCTTATATACTTATGTATAGAGATTAAAACTATTACATTGTTAATTGTTCTTAATAAATCATAACTATTAAGTAATTAAATGTTGAACAGCTACTTACACATCAAAGGTCTTGGACCAATCCAAACAATGAACGGCATACACGTCTCATCCATTATTCTGGAGATCTCTTTCAGTCGACTGTGTATCACTGGGTCAATGAAAAATTATTTAAAAAATTTATTAATATCTTAGCCAATAGTAGTGTTATGTCAATTTTTCATAATACTGAAGACATTGTTTGGTGTGGAATGTTGTAGAGGACTAATAGCATTTTTTGCGATCTTTTTTTGTTTTATTTTGTCATTCAGACCCCGGTGACGCAGTGCAACTAAAAACTGACAATTAACACGGCTGCTGTGGCTTCAACCGTTATTGTGGCCCTACTCGGTGGAGCGATTATATTGAAATTATACATACATATAATAAAAAAATTTTGGGTATATAAAAAAACATATCTTACTTGTGCCTCCTCCAATGAACCAATGTAAGGAACCCAAAAACGGTAACTGAGAATAAGAAGGCAAGTTCTTGAAGTTACATCGTGCCTTCCAAAACAAGCCCCATAAAAGAAGGTGGATAGAAAACAAAATAACTAATATAACAATGTACATCTGAAATTAGCATAGTAGTTAATATAGCTATTTTATTGTGGAAATTATTGTAGTTGGACAAAATAAATGCCAAAGAAGAATTTATTGAACACTGATACTTTACTAACGCAATGTGAGTTAAATGGTTTTGAAATGGATTAATAGTCACAAATTATTTAACACGTAATACTTTATTAATGTTGGAGGTTCAACGCTCGATACAAAAGTGTTTTTTTTTAAATCATACAGGTGGCAACGTTAGTAGATGCGATTTATACTTTTATGTAAGTAGTTGGTTAATAAACTAAAAATATAAAATCAACGACCTAATATGAACATATAATATACAAATAAGTAATAAATAGCTATCAGATGTGAGTTCCATTTCCACTCGAGGAAATGAATGATCTCCTCCCCATGCCACCCCGCTTATACCCCATGCTTTGTGGGAGATGGAGCGTGAAGAAAACTAATTATTATAATTGATACTTTCTATATGAATATAATAAAACTAAAAAATCAGGCTTGGAGTTTCTTAAATTAATTTCGTGTATTCAATATTATAAAAGCAAAAAAAAATCTGAAGGTAAAGATAATTATATCATATTTTAAAACATTTTCGTTTCGTCGAACAACACATCAACTCTTTTGAATTATTATTTATTATATATGTTAGTAGATTCATGCACTTAAACAGTATACAAAATGAGTAGACTGAGATCACTGGACCCTCCGTCATATTAGTAAAGCTGATTTTTTTAAGGATTATTAGTCTAATACGTACTTAAGACCGATTGAAAGTGGGGCCCTTTCAGAGATAGCGCAAACTAAGGCATAGTGTTGCCAAACTATCGATAGTTTCGCCATCGATAGTTTTAATCTAAAAAAGCCTATGCGATCGATACAACAATCGATAGTATCGATCTTATCGATACTATCGATTCTATCGATAGCTTAGAAGAATGCAATACAATCGGCTAAGTGCAATACTATCGATACTATCGATACTATCTGTAGTATCGTATCTCCTAATCGGAAAATAATCAATACAATCGATAGTATCGATACTATTAAATGTCTAGGATACAATAGTATCGATAAAATCTATAGTATCGGTACCATCGATTATATTGCACTATCGATTATATGTTAATTTACGATAGTATTGAGTATGATTCTGTATGATTCTTAAGCTTAATTACAAGATGAAATGGAAAGAATAAAATACGTTTTTATTATATTTATAATTACGTATGAATAAGCAATTAGTTACGTACTTCAACTAAGATGTTTCTAATATCATAATGATTGGTTACTACACATGAAAATAATAAGCAATACTATCGCAAATTAGCAAGCAATCGATAGTTCACAATAATCGATAGTATCGATACTATCGATACTGTCGATATTATCGTTTCCTAGAAATTCAATAGTACCGATACTATCGATAGTATCGATGTCTTTCTTATTTGGAGATACGATACTATCGATAATATCGATAGTATTGCATTTGTCCGATAGTATTGTACCCTTTAGAACTATCGATAGTTTCGATACTATCTGTTTAATCGATACTATCGATTTTAATATCGATAGCCCTTCTATCGGACTACTATCGATAGAATATCGAAATCCGATCGATAGTCCACTATCGATTGGCAACACTACAGTAAGGCACATGCTCACCTACTTTAATGTAGAAACGCTCATATTTAAATGTTTTTAAGAATAATGTAGAAAATGTATATTTATTATTGTATAGTACAGTTTACGTGGGCCTTTACTTCTGCCAGGCGTCCTGAAGGTTGTTTATAATTAGGGCAAACTACGTTATACTAAGAAGCTTTAATTTTACATTTATTATTTGGGGACTATTTTAAGACCCCTTATAAGCACTCAGGCTAATCCGAAGGCTCAATCATCCTACCAAACAAAGATGTACCTTTATTTGACGCTATTTTTAAAATGACCCCACTTTCAAGTTAGTAAGTAAGCATATTGTAATAAATACATATCCGACATACGACTAATAGTTCTAAAAATTTCAGCTTAGCTAAAATGACGTAGGTCTAAGGGCCCTGGGATCTTGGACTTATAAATATTTATTTATATATGTAAATATTTGTTCAATATAAAACAAAAATAAATAATACTCACATTAACAACAACCAAGTGTAGCTCTTCTCAAAGAAAAATCTATTTTGAACCACGAACGTATCATCTACCGAGGCAAGGTCGACAAGTACCCTTACAATGTATAACTTACAGGTTAGACGATAAAACAATGATCTTTGTAATATTTCGATTTTTATGCGATTATAAACTGCGCTCTAATATAAACTAAGTAGTTTTATCTTACATAAATAGTAACTAGATGATATAAGAAGCCATTCGTAACGTAGGAGCACAAACATGTGACTATTAATGCGACAGGTTGTGGGTTCGATTCCCATTGGGAAATGAAATATGTAAATGATTTCCTGAACACTTTTTATTTATATATTTATTGAATAATGCTTTGGCTCGTATTGTGTCTAGTGGTTAGAACCTTCTATCGTTGTGATGTGCACACTCCCCGTATTTAATTATATTTACCCCCCCCCCCCCAACCCCCCCCCCCCCCCCCCCCTATCCCTAGTTAATAATTTATTATAAGAATAATATAATATTATAGGAAAACGACAGTTACAGCATCTTTTATAAATATTAACAAAAGATTACCTAAATGATAATCTTTTGTTCCTTGTAGAAATATAATAAAATATACTTATACTTACAATTTGAGTTTTGCAAAATATTGATAGTTAAAACTGTAAGCATGAAATTTATCTTTTTTTTTTTTATGGAAAAGGACAAGGCAAACGAGCGTTCGGGTCACCTGATGGTAAGTGATCACCGCCGCCCACGGCCCCTTGCAACACCAGAGGAGCTACAGGTGCGTTGCCAGCCTTTAAGGTGGAGATTGTTTTTTGAAGGTACCCATGTCATATCGACCTGGAAACACTGCCGCGGGTAGGCCATTCCACAGTTCCGTGGTGCGTGGAAGGAAGTTCCTACGAAACCGCACAGTAGTGGATTGCCACGTATCCAGATGATGTGGATGATATTTCAGGTTATGTCGTACTGTGCGGTTCGAAAATTCGGCGGCAGGTAATAGGTCAAACAGTTCTTA